>JAJOOR010025437.1:0-14700 GCA_036250505.1 Solanum acaule | reverse complement strand
CTTCATTGTTTTTAAAAAACCAAAAATGATATCGATTAAGGAGGAGTTTGAAGACACTATATGTTTTATTTTTATATCATATGTAAATGTATAAAATGCACGATGATGCATTATTTAGTAGGAGATTTGATCGAGAAATAATTTTGATGATTTTCGTAATAATATTGGATGTTTTTAATGTTAATAGTCCAAGTTATTTATTTTAGAATATTAGGTTGCAACCGAAAATTAATTATCATATTATTTTGTTGAAAAAATAGGTTTTACTAGCGAATGGTTGTTGCAACCTTAGTCGCCACTAAAAATTACTCATAATCTTTAGTGGCAATATTTTGAGATTTTGTGGTGACTATTGTCGCCGCTAAAGGTCTAGTTCTTTTGTAGTGAATCCTAGTTGGCAACGCTTAGGTGAAAGGATTAGTCCCACGTGGCTTGCCATGTCACTAAAATTTTGAGGTGTTAACTCTTAAGGGTATTTGTGGTCTCTTGGGATAACGGCAGGGGCATTTTTTATTCCAAAATGTAACGAAGGGTATAAGTGGTCTATTTCACATAATTCAGGGACAATTTTGATCCTTTTCCGTTATTATTATTCACCAACAAATAATTAATTTTTTTCTAAAAAAGAATTTCTTATTAGTACCAAATCTTCCAATTAATACTATAAACTAATAGTCAATGTTGTAATCATCATATGGTGGGTCCAATGAAAAAGTCTATTGGCCGACTATAACATATGCGTGGACTTTTAATCAATAAATTATTGGGTGGAAGAAAATGGTATAGTAAATATTATTTAAATTATTACTATATGGAACGTAAAAGAGAATTCTATTTGTTGAATTGATTAAGAGTTTTGTTAGTCATACGACGTTATCGAGCTATTTTATTTTGTATTCAATAACTAATTGATTCATGATTTTGTATCTTCTTGTAATTTATTACTCATCTTCTAATTTGTTTTAATTGTTTTAGAATCTGTTTTGGGAAAAATATTTGAGAAAAAATTGAAAATTAATGTTTGATCATATATTTTGTATTACTCAGCAAACATCCCGAGTTTTCAAATTCTAATTCTAAAAAAAAACTACAATTCAACTCAAATTCTAGTATTTGAAAAATTTTAAAATTCTTAAAGTTACTCTAAATTTTATAAAAATTCCCATCATTTATAGTTTCTAGACTAAATTCATTTCTAGTTTGTTGTACAAAATTTGTATCGTTATATACATATTTTATACAATTTTATCTGAGCTTGTTCTCTAAAATCATTTCCAATTACAAATAGTAATAGTAGTTTTCATATACAAATCAATGGTATTTTCTTTTTGTTTTCTTCCTCTTTTTTTCAAATTTATATTAATTATGTTCGTTGGCATGACTTTTCACGGAACATTTTCATTATAAAATGATATTACAAACTTATGGGTATTTTTAAATAATTTTTAGAACTTATGGGTTTAATCATATTTTTTAGAAAAGACAAATATTTCTCTTAAGTTTTATGGTCAAACGTATGGTGAAACTTTACCTAAAAATGACTTACCAAAAACATTTGAAAATTTATGACCAAACACTAGCTTAAGTTGAAGATTTACGAAATCAACTTTTCTGTCTTATTTTAGAGGTAAAGATAAATTTTGTTCTGTATACACTCTATCTTTCTCAAAACTTAGATTCAAAATGATATTGTTGTTGCTTCTAATTTGTCGGATGATTAATTTCACGCCTATAAGTAGCAGTATTTCTGTATGTTTTTTTTTTCTTTTGAAAGAGTTTTGCTTCTCCTAGTTTCTCAAAATTAATTTTTCTCCAAAATTCAACTCGATAATAACATTGATGATCAATCTTTATTCTTTTACTGTGATCCGTTTATTTTATACTTTTAATAACAATGACGTCCATTTTATATTGGTATATACAATGCTATGAGATAAAATCATGCAATTCGTTGACTTTAGTTTGTCCTTTATTACTATTATAATTTAGAAAACAACTAATTAAGCGTGTTATGAATAATGAATAATGATTTGCATTATACTTAAATATAAGGCAAAATCTTAAAGATGAATGCATTCGAAATTTTTGAAAAGAAAAACAGTTGAATGGATAAATGTCCCTTTCTAATCCTTGCAAGTTGTGGAAATCTATATAGTAATATAAATTGGTAAAAAATGTGATTCGTGAGAGGTCTAACAACAAAATTCGTACTTGATATCAAAATCAAGTATCAAAAGAAAAGAAAATATAATACTGAAGAGATTAGTAGAAATAATAAATAATACGTAGAAGTAAATAAAATAATAATTAATAATTAATTCAAGAATAAGACTTTGAAAAAATGTATTTGTACTTCATCATTAAACTCTACATTGCTAATATTTCAAATTAAATCAATAAAAGACAATTCTGGAAACTATAAATAAATAAGTGTTGCAATGTCAACTAGCAACAGGTTTTCTTTCTTTCTTTTTTTTTTTGCTTGTGTAATGTCAACTAGAAAGAGTGTTGTGTTGCACTAAGCTAAGCTCTATTCACATTATAAATATAAATTATATGTCTCCAAAAGCCGCATGATCTAATCCATTATAGAGAAAATCTTGTTGAGAGCGTCACCTTCAAATAGATTATGCAGTGCGCGATCTGAATATAGTCGGGCCTCTAATGCGAATTTAGGACACCAGATGGAATATGATAGATTGAATCAGTGTTTTAAAAGGCGTGGCATGAAGCGAGATGTTTTATGTAGTAGGGGGCGAGACATAAGTCTCGAGACACGGGGCGTAAGTCTTATAGATCTACGGGACGTAGTCTCACGTATATTCAATTTTATTACTAAGAAAATAAGCAAAAGTAAAACTTTCAATTATTTTACAAATAAATTTAATAAATAACCTATAATAATATATAGAAAAAATATTATGTTTTTTATTTGAGAAAATGTATTAATAACCAATAACAAAGAAAAAAAGAATTACAATTACTATTTGAGAAATATTATTACACTAATAATAAAAAATATGATTTAAAGCAAAAAAAGGTTAAAAAAATAGTAATAAAATAACTCCCAGAACATGCGTTTTTACACTTGGAGCTTACGCCCCAAATTTTAGAACTTACGTCATATGGATCTATGTCTTTCATTTGCGTCTCGGAGATTTTTTGTACGCCCCACCTGGATAAGGGTCATTTAGTTCATTGTATATGCATATTTAACCCCCAACAAGATATTTTGCATAAATAATAGTGGGGTTGGTTTTGGTTGATATTATGTGATAGATTAGGATATTTTATGAGATTATTTTATTTCATTTTATATATCAGATAATTTATCCCATTGTATATACTAGAATTGTGGATAAAATAATCATGAGACTAAATAATATTTATCCCTAAATATAAAATAAAATAATTCTATAAAATATTCTGAAATTATTATTTTTATCCCACCAACCAAACGACCATAGAATCTAGAGATAATTCTTTCACTTCATATCAATCTCTTCATTATTTATCATCCACATAAATATGTTTTTGTTCCTTACTATTATTATTAATTACTAGTAATAATAAAAATGAAGTGTTGAAAGGTAGGAGCTTTGGAATTAGAAGTGTAAAAAGATGGTCTAAATTTGGCTAATAAGGCATACTTCTAATACAAGCAGCCTAAAGAAAAGGTGGAATACAAGGAATCAATTCCTTTTTGAGTAAGAATATATTGTCATTTCAGAAAATTAAAATGGATTTTACTTTATGTGAACCAAACCTTTTTTTTTCATTCTTTATTCGTACTGAAAGCAAATACTATAGTATAACTAATTATTAAAAGGCAAAAAGAAACAAGCAACAAGTGGAGTGTTCTTTTTATCATTTACTGTTAAGGTAATTTATTTTCTTCGTTTAATTTGAATTCGCGCACCAGTTGTTTTTATTTTATATGAAAAAATATATATTTGGAGATTTATGTGGATATATATATTTCTTTTTAAAAAAAATTGATGTGCGTTATCATCATGGGCGGCTCTACAACTTTGAAGAAAAAGCAATTGCCTTAGGCCCCAAAATTTGAGGGGCCTCATTTTTAAAAAAAATAATAGGTTAGAAGTATTTTTTTTTTAAAAATATCGAGTATTACTTGTAGAAAATAAAAACTTTTCATAATAGAGCAAAAAAGTAATAGAAGTTCGACAAATTATAAATACTATGTCTCAAGAAAATTAAATAATTGGCTATAATAAACTTCATAAAAAATATATATTCGAATTTAAGGCCTCCATTCGAATTTGGCTTTAGGCCACCGATTTATTAGAGCCGCCCTGGTTATCATCACCGATTGTTTTCCAAGTCACTCAAAAGTAGGTGGACTTGTAACTTCATTTCATTTGTAACGCTTCTTTTCTCAACTCCCTTAGAGTAATCCCTCTGTCTGATCACTTTTTTTTTTTTTTACTCGAATGTTAAGAAATCATAAATAAGAGGGTAGTTTTATCAGCTCACCCCTTAAGAACTTCTTTTGGAACTTTACAAATAAGTGTGAACACTTTCAAAAAGTATTAATTGCTTGGGTAATATGAGAAAAAAATCAATTAATGTTTTTCTTGATTTAGTAAGATAATCAATACTCCCTCCGTCCAATAATACTTGTCCGGTTTAAAAAATAAAGAGATAATTTACATTTTGTGTCTATTTTACCTTTGCTATTAAATATTATTTAATATTTATCATCTAACACATTTCTCAAAACATTAAATTTAATAAAGTCAAAGGATAAAATAATAATATTATCCCTATTATTAATTGTTTCTTAAAGAGATGTGTCAAGTTAATAATAGACAACTTTTATTGAACAGAAAAAGTAATACTCCCTCCGTCCCATTTTATGTGGCAACATTTGACCGGGCACGGAGTTTAAGAAATAAATAAAGACTTCGAAATGTTTACCAAATTGCCCTTCAAAAAAAATACTCATTTTTCTCTCTCTTTATAAATGTATTGGAGTACTAATTAAGATTAAGTGGGACCAACAAGGGTAAAAGATGAATTCTACCTTTAAATACTTACCATATAAGGAAATGTGACATTCTTTTTGGGACTGACCAAAAAAGAAATGGTGCCACATAAAATGGGACGGAGAAAATACTATAAAACAACTATTTTTAGTATAGTAACCAAGTAATATGGCACAAAGAGAGCAGAAAGATGCGTGATGAAGTTATAACTTACTTCATAAATGAATATGTTAATCATTCATCAAAATACTCCCTCCGTCCCATTTTATATGTCATTCCTTTCTATAAATAGCTGAACCACAATACTTGTCATTTTATAATTTTTTTGCATAAATTACCATATTTTGCCTATTATGCCCTTGATAGAATAGTTAATTAATCTTGTCATTTATTAATAAAGTTGACTTAAAAAAACATTAAATAAGGATGAAAGGGTAAAGTTACATTATTTCTTAATGCAAGTGCAAAGTAAAAAGGTGACATATAAAATAGGACGGAGGGAGTATAAAGTTGGGCACAACCAAAGTGATGTTAACTCTATAACCAACAACCACATTTTTTTTTACCATTCTCCTATTTTTTTAATCTGTTTTTGTTATTAAAAAAAATGAAAGGTCACTGCTTAAAAAAATTCTCCTATATTTACGTACCTATCATCATCATATATATATATATATATATATATATATATATATATAAGAGAATTTTAGGCTCGCCTACGTGGTGCCATCACATACCACGATTCCCTTTTAATTTATTTATTTTCAAAATTAGCCTTCCCTCTCATGAAAAGTTGTGACTTTTATAAAAGGTTGGACTTTTATGAAAGGTTGTGATTCGAAAGGGTTGTGACCTTTCCGATAAGGCACAATAAGCATTTGTTCACACTATCCTTTGTTGTCTATAAATAAAGAGATTTCCTATCATTTTAAAACAACAAATTTTTTTAACCTTTTCTTCTTCTTCTGCACAATTAAATATTCATGTACTTTGCTCTTGTTGAGTGGCTTACTGACACCATTGTTTTTGTATCAATACGTTGGTGAATAAAATCGTTCCATCCTAAGAGGATCTAATTCTTTAAACCTCAGGTATTAGAGGGAAATAATTTTCTTAAGGGGGACACTGTGCATTTAGTGGACTCAATTTTTCCTTTCTATTTCATTTTATTTTTACATATCGTTGTTTTTTTTTTACAGTCGTTAATTTATGTTTATGATATGTTAATTGTTGTTTTTGAGTACATGTTTTAAACTCTGTTGTTTATGTTTCTGCAAAGTAATTGTCTCTAGTTATATTGAACATATATTGTGCAAAAAATAATTATTGTACTCAGTTTCAAGAATTCATGTTTTGATATTCTATATAAAATTACATATTATCTATTTTAACATAGATATGAAGTTTCTCACTTATCAATTGGAGAAATTCATTATGCAGTTCAAATTATAATTGCTTTCATGTTCAAGCGCAATTTCTTTTTTGAATCTATTAACAAATTTTTGAATTTTTCCCTGAGACATATATCACAATTGTATAATCCATGCAACTTAAATGTGTTCTTTTTCTTACGAAATGCCTTTGTATATATATTCTTATTTTCTTCTTTATTTTTCTTTTAATGTTGATTAAAGAACCAATGATTTACTATTTCCTAAATAATTCATTCATTAGAGGTTCTTGAGTTATGTGATAATGAAAAATAATCAAATTCATGTTGGAATATTGCTAATAATTTTTTAAGAACCTATTTTTCATTATTTTTAATGTATGGATATTAGTAAAGAATTTTTTGCAAGTTCAATACAATTATTATTTATGTCCGTGCGAAGCGCGGGCAAATTACCTAGTTTTAATTTAGCAGTCTATCTTTTACTAAATATTTTGTCAATTATTTAGGGGAAGACAAACAATCTATATCTATATCTTATCTTATATATGCGATATAAAGCTAGATATAAACAAGGTGATGTGACATCTCTTTAGGACCAAGAAACACATTTATCTTTTTTTCTCCTTTTTAATTTTTTAATTTTTTTGGTTAATCCTTTATTCTTTCTCTATAATTAGCGTGATTAAATGTATTAAATCACACTAATGTGTTTAAATTTAAATACAGAAGGATCGGATGCAGACATGACATTGGATAAAAGAGAGACATTGAAGACAATTCAAGAAGGAGCTGACAACAACTATTTTGGGGGTAAGGATCTATCACACATGGAAGGGACTAAATGTAAATACGGAGGTAGCTATTGCAAATAATTGAAAGAATCAACCAAGTTAAAGGCTCTAAAAAGAAGCTAGGAAGTGTAGTAATTTTGTTCAGAAACTATGTAACTAGTTGTTGTTTTTGCTTACTCATTCTAAGTCTCGAGATGAATAACACTTAGATTATGATTCCTTGGAGTGCTCTTATATGTAAATATTGGTTGTCTATGGTAATCTTTCAACGTTTACCAAAAAAATGTATTAAATTTAGTAAAAACAACCAACCTTTCATCTCCCCATGTCTAATATCATTAACTTCTGAATATTAATTATACTACCACTTTTCATCTTCTCCTATAAATCTTTAGCTATATATATCATGCAAAAGTAATTTCTGTTCACCAATTGCCTCTTATTTGATTTAACTCATTCGGCATTTTTCAGCTACTTTTTTATTATTATTTGTTTTTGTTTTGAAATATTAATATTTTATAGGATCCTAAGAATGATATTTTGTATCAGAAGAATACTTATTATTCTTTACTATGTTTGGTGTTTTCTTGAAGTATAGCATGTGGGTATTTTGTTAACAGTGCAATGTGAGATACTAACATCTTGTTTGGATGTTTGTTACGTATTATTAATTTGAATACAATATTTGTTTTGATTGTTACTTAAATTAATATTGTATCGTATCGTTTAAATTCATTGTTAGATAACTATAAAAAGACTCATTTTATGTAACGACCAATTTGGTGTGATAGCGTCGTTACCTTCATATTTTCTTCTTATTTTGCCTTTTCTTATTATTTAACAGTTCTATGTTATCCTTCATCTTATCTTTTCATAGTAGCTCTCCTTGTATTTTACATTTTTTTGTATGCTTATCATTCAAATTATGGATATGTGACATTATGTAATGGTGGAGAATGATATAATCTATCCAAACACTGTATTCATTATGAAACAATACGTAACAAACATCCAATGAGTGTGATTGCTGACTCTCACAAATTTAAATGTACTTTCAGTTGCATCTTCTAGATTTTGTGCAACTATATAGCAATTCTATTTGCAATAATCTACATGGCTTAGCACTGACCAATTTGCATTCATTTGTAAAGTAAATTACTTGATTAGCTTATGCCCTCATTGTTGGCTATGCATTTTGAATCTTTTCATTTCTAGATGTTTTGTTGAGGATCTTTTGAAACTTTGTGGTCTTTTTTATTCTATAGAATATTGTGGTAATGGCTGAAGAAGAGTATGGTGGAATGTGGATCCACAGGGCTCTACCCCCTCCTCCCTGATTTCTCTCCAGAAAAATCTGAACCAGGGCCGGTGAAGAAAAAGTTATTACGTGTTCCCATGGCTAGGTGTAGCCTTGGAAGGAAGGGACAACATATTCGGATCCTTACCAATCACTTTAAAGTGAACATGTCTAATGATGACGGACACTTCTTTCATTACAGTGTATGTTTTCACATACCTTGATATTTTCTCTTCTCAATACAATCATGTAACTCCATGCCATAATAGGTTGCCCTATTTTATGAGGATGGTCAACTTGTCGAGGTTAAAGGAATTGGCAGAAAAGTTCTGGATAGAGTGCATGAAACATATCATACAGAATTGGCTGGGAAGGATTTTGCATATGATGGGGAGAAGAGTTTGTTCACTACCTAGAAGTAGATTCGAGTTCACGGTTGTACTAAATGACATAACATCTAATCGGTTGGTTCTCAGAGTGGCTTAGTTTAATATGTTCCCTAGTTCTTATTTTGGTTGTTAACTCTTTTCACCACCTTAACTACAGGAACATTGGAACCTCCAGTACTGGAAGACATGGAAGCCCTCCTAATGAAGCTGATAGGAAAAGATTAAGACGGACGTACCAATCTAAAACTTATAAGGTGAAGATTAGCTTCGCTGGCAAGATTCCGATGCAGGCAATTGCAAATGCTTTGCGAGGTCAAGAGTCTGAGAACTCTCAAGAAGCCTTACGAGTTTTGGATATAATTTTAAGGCAGCATGCTGCAAAACAGTAAGTTATATATCTATTAAGTACTACACAAGTATTTTTGTGCGTCTCTTGATTGGTACTTAATGACTATTCTTATATTAGGGGTTGTTTACTTGTTCGTCAATCCTTTTTCCATAATGACCCAAAGAATTTTGCTGATGTTGGAGGTGGTGTTCTTAGCTGCCGAGGGTTCCATTCAAGTTTTCGAACCACTCAGTCTGGATTGTCTTTGAACATTGGTAAATATTCTAGGTTTCATGTTTGACAGTTGTCTCAAATAAATGTGATCCATACCTTGTGGTTTCTTTGATCACAGATATGTCTACCACAATGATAATCCAGCCTGGGCCTGTGCTTGACTTCTTGATAGCGAACCAAAATGCAAGAGATTCCATTTCACTTGATTGGGCGAAGGTGTGCTGTTATATATTTGATTATTTATCTTCTTGTATAATCAATCATGTTCTAAGCAATGGATTCTCTAACACCTGATCAGGCAAAACGCGTGTTGAAGAATCTGAGAGTGAAGACTACTACCGCTAACCAAGAATTCAAAATAACTGGATTGAGTGAAAAAACTTGTCGTTAGCAGACATATGTTAGCAATGATCTAGTTATATCTTGTTATCTTCAGCTAAGATGCACTTGTGCAGGATGTTCGACATTGATTTGCTATAATGTAATGGCATAAAATTCTCTTTTTTTCTCTTGACATATTTAGGTGTACTCTAAAGCAGAGGAGCAAAGATGAGGATGGTGAAGTGCAAACTTCAGAAGTGACAGTTTGGAAAGCCTAAACGTCGTAACATAGAATTGCGATATTCTGCTGATTTGCCGTGCCTCAATGTTGGAAAGCCTAAACGTCCCACCTATTTCCCCATTGAGGTTAAAGCACTGAGTTAAAGTTTACAGCTTATATGTACTGTCTTTTGTTCATGCAATTTTGAATTATTGATTGAATGTTGCAGCTCTGCACTTTGGTTTCATTGCAAAGATACACAAAAGCCTTGTCCACCTTTCAGAGGGCTTCCTTGGTGAAGCAGTCTAGGCAAAAGCCGCAGGAGAGAAAGCAAACTTTGAGCCATGTAGGTCCCTTCTACCTTTACATGATCTTTTGCTTGCTCTAGTTATACTTGACTAATTTCCTACTGGATTGTGGAAGGCTCTCAAAATCAACAATTATGATGCTGATGAGCCTCTGCTTCGTTCTTGTGATGTCTCAATCAATAGCAACTTCACCCAGGTTGAAGGGCGTGTGCTGCCTGCCCCTAAGGTATGCTATCTATTTTAACTTCTTTTAGCTATATTTTTGTGTTTGAGGTGATATATTCGTCATGTGGCAGTTTAAGGCAGGAAATGGAGTTGATATTTTCGCGCAAAATGGCAGGTGGAACTTTAATAATAAGGTAGAACTCTTCTTTCACATACTATTTTTCCACTGGATCTATGGGGTTCATCTCATAATCTCATTTAAGATGATGTTGGTTTTGAAATTGTATGCTGACTACATGCTAGCTTGGAATTGCAGTATAGTGGTTGTTAAGATGTGCTTTGAGTTTTTTTTTCATTTTTTATCTATCATGGCAGAGATTCTTTGATCCAGCAAAGGTAGAGCAATGGGCTGTTGTGAACTTTTCTACACGCTGTAATATCGGCAACCTAGTCGGACATTTGAGAAGACTTGGAGATATGAAAGGAATTGTATGTTTTATCAACTTCTAGTACTTAAAAACGGAGTATAAAAGATGAATTTAATTATTTCTGTTCTAACGTTTCAGAGCGTGGAAGCTCCATTTGAAGTGTTTAAAGAGTCTCCACAGCTTAGAAGGGCTCCACCTGTTGTCATAGTTGACAAAATGTTTGATGAGATCCAGTCAAAGCTTCCTGGTGCCCCGAAGTTTCTTCTCTGTCTTCTTCCTGAGAGGAAAAATTGTGATATATATAGTTAGTTTGATTTGCTTGTTCTGTCGACCATTAAGCATATCTCTTAAGTACTAATTACTAAAATAATCGACTGATGAAACTTGATGGACCATGGAAGGTGAAAAATATGACTCATCGTGATGGTATAGTAACCCAATGCTTGGTGGCTCCTGAAAGAGTTAATGATCAGTATGTCACAAACCTTCTCCTTAAGATCATGCAAAGGTGAGAGTTCTCTGAGCATCTGGTTCAGTGCTATCATCCTGAGTCAGTCTGAAACATCACAATTTCTGTTGGCAGCTCGGTGGTTTAAATTCTATGTTAGCTGTTGAGGATTCTCGTTCTATCCCCATGGTATCTAAGGTCCCCACCATGATTCTTGGAATGGACGTATCACATGGCTCTCCCGGCCAGTCTGATGTCCCATCAATTGCTGCAGTAGGTTCTTTCATTGACGTTTTGTTTAAAGAATTTCATTTTATACTATTGCTCAGTCAGGTTGTGAGTTCAAGGCAGTGGCCTTCAATATCTCATTATAGAGCTTCTGTGCGCACTCAATCTCCTAAAGTGGAGATGATTGATAACATATTTAAAAAAGTTTCAGACACTATGGGCGATGGGATTATGAGGTGAGTTCAGTATCTTATGCATTTTAAAGCTTGGTTTCACTTTCTAATGGTTTTTTGCTTTTTCTTATGGTGTAAAACTAAGTGCCTAATGGTTTGCCGGTTTCTTTTATTATTCTGTTGTTGGTATCCTTTTGGTTTCCTAGAATTAACTTTCTGATCATAATTAAATTTCAAAATGCAGGGAACTTTTGATAGATTTTCATGTGAGTTCTGGGCAAAGGAAGCCTCACCATATTATAGTATTCAGGTGATCTAAACCAGCCTGTTCACTATTTTGCTTTCAGCAAATTATGTACATTCTAGCCCCCAAGGCCTAGCTCGAGTGGCAAAAGGTTGAGGATTTGTGACTTGGGTCGCAGGTTCAGGCCCCACACCATGCAAAGCGAAGCCCGGTATTTAAGTGTAGAAGGGTAGAGGGGCGGGCCCGTTATCCACCGAGTTTAGAAGGCTGTGATTGGTCCACAGACGGATTTCTGGGTCATAATTTTTTTTTTTATGTACATTCTAAGTGCTATTGCTCTATTATTGACACTACATCTATGATGACTGTCTAAATGCTTCAGAAATTTGTATTGAACACGACATTGGTGAGTTTTTATGATTGTACCTCATTTTCCGCCATTTTTTTCCAGTTAATCTCTTGTTTAAGAGATTCATGTAGCCGACCCAACTTTTGGGAATGAGAAGTAGTTGATTGACATTTCTCTTGTTCTATTGTTTGTCATTTTTACTGTGTTCCTTCTGCCTAACTCTGTCACACAGCAGTGAACTTTGTAGTTTTGCTAATGGCCCCTATTGAAAATGTCAGTGTCAGTGAATCTCAATTTAATCAAGTTCTAAACATAGAACTGGGCCATTGAGGTTCTGCACTCTGATAAATGATGTCTTAATATATAATATGGAAAATACGAGAGATTCTCGTGCTAACTCAGCTGTTCTATGCATGTAGGCCTGCAAGTTTCTAGATGAAAAGTGGTCGCCCAAGTTTGTTATCATTGTTGCTCAGAAAAATCATCATACAAAGTTTTTCCAGTCTGGATCTCCTAATAATGTTCCACCAGGTAATAATAGAAGTCGCAGCAAATTTTAGTTGTAATGAAAGCACTGGATCAATTCGTTTACACAGATTTTTTGCAGGAACAATTATAGATAACAAAGTTTGTCATCCAAGGAACAATGACTTCTATCTGTGTGCCCACGCGGGAATGATTGTGAGTTTTTTGTTCTGTTTTGTGCCATTTTGTTGAAGTTTGGTGTAATGTTTATATCATAAGATGTTTACTTGGATATCGTTGTAGGGTACGACTCGACCTACACATTACCATGTGTTGTTGGATGAAGTTGGTTTCTCACCTGATGAACTTCAAGAACTTGTTCATAATCTGTCCTATGTGTGAGTGTTCCATAAATTGGACTCTTCGTAGCTCGACTGAATTTTAACCTTCAAGTCATAGCAGTTGCAGTCATTCTAATTGTTATACACTTCTTGCAGGTACCAAAGAAGCACTACTGCTACATCCATTGGTAAATATAAACATATTTGGAAAATGCAATATAATTGTCATCCTCTGTGAAAACATGCTTTCTAGAATGAACTTGTGCTAATTGTTGCTGCTCTCCCCACCTCTCCACCATTACTGTTCCTCCGTTGCCCCGTCTTAAAAAGAATGTTGCTAGCTCCATGTTCTTCTGTTGAGGCCTGTGTGTGATCTAAATTAAGTCGGGAATTCAACGTGGGCTCGAGAGACCGAGTGGAATATGATAGATTGGGTCATTCTACAAGGGTTATTTTGGTTCTATAAGGATCATTTGGTTGATTGTATATGCTTATTTAACTCTAACAAGATATTTTGCATAAGTAACAATAGGATTGGTTTGATTGGTGGGTTGTAATAGATTGAAATTTTCATGAGATTATTTTGTTCCATGTTATATATGAGGTAACTTATATCATTATTTATATTAAAATTGTAGGACAACATAATCCTAAGACTATATAACACATAATATAATAATCTCATGAAATATTCTGAAATTATTATCCTTATCCCACCAACCGAACGACCTATAGAATTGATAGATAGTGTTTCACTTCATGACAATCTACTCACTATTTATGTCCTCCATTTTTTATGTGTTTTTTTATTTTATTATTATTTATTAGTACACTAGTAAAAAGATTGTCTAAATTTGGCAAATAAGGTGTACTACTAATACAAGCAGCGTAAACAAAAAGGTGGAATAGAACTAGAATATATTGTCTTTATGTGAACAAGAAGTGGGGTCTACTGTATTACCAAACAGTTGTAAATTTTAAAAATTTTAAATTTGAATTTCAAAATTTATGACAACATATTTTTTTTTAGAGTTCAACTTCAAAAAAATAAAATGAACTTCTGGTCAAACGACCCCAAATTGTACCATAGCATATTGGAACAGTAGTACAACATTAAACTCACGTTTCATTTTTGACATTTTATGTCCGTTATAATGATAAAATATTTAATGTAATTTATAAATAAAATTTAAAGAGAATAAGATATACATCTATTTTTACTATGGGACTATAAAAGCTGTTTCTACTAAATTTTCCACTTCAAAAAAATATAATTAAAATATATTTAAAAAAAAAAACAATAAAATTAAGTGACCAAGTGGATATATAATTTTTTTTTTATTTTAAAAAGTGGATATATAAATCAGAAAGTGACCGCTAAACAAGCTCTAAGAAGACCATTATGCCCTTGTTATTGGATTTTCCTCTTATCCACAAAAGAAAAAAGAAAAAGAAAAACAGTTTGAAGAGAACATAGATTATAACGAAGGGACACGTGGAGGTCAAAGAGAGTGTTTAGTTACAGTTGTTTATGTTTTTAGGTGCACTAGCTGCTGTCACTCCCTAGTT
>JAJOOR010025436.1:0-16817 GCA_036250505.1 Solanum acaule | reverse complement strand
TAATGATGTAGTAAATGAATGAGTCCTTATATGATGTTATGAAGTATGTTGGTCTTATGTCTAATGTTAAATGAAGATGTTATGACTTGTTGAATATGATGTGCCTAGTCTATGGTGGCTTCCTAGGAACACTTGGTGTGAGTAGTATTATGGGATGCTAGTTGCGCATTGCACTAGTGTGACTTGGGGGTTGTCTTAGGTGATGGTTCCTATGTGAAAACTATGTCTTATGGTGTGCCTATGAATCTATGAATATATGTGGTTGGATTGACGAAGGCTATATGTAAGTTCACCCTTGGTAACCTTAAGGTGATACACTGCACCAAGTATTCCCTAAGGGTTGCTTGAGGAAAGGATTTAAGATAAATAGGAAGGTAATGTATTGTATGCATTAAATGTGCCTAAAATGTTATAAGTGGCTCTATGTGCAATTATGAATGGTTTCCATCTGTATGATGATGTATGTGGTTTATATTGTGCCTATTGTACTAAATGTTCTTGAAGTTTCTCTAAAAAGGCATGATGCATGGTTTCCAACTAAATGTCCTTTTAAAAGCATGATTTGCATGGTTGTCATACTTAGTGCATTTTTGTACTAACACCATTCTTCTTCATCTTTTTAAACCAAGTGTAGGTGGTCGTGGCTAAAGGGCCTGTCCTAGAAGTGATGAGCTTGGCTTACTATTCCTAAGTTCGGGTGTATCCTTAAAGATTCAAGGACCTTTATGTTAAAGAGTTTCTTTAAGTTCAATGTTGTAGATAGTAGTTTCTTTTGTACTGTAAGGGTTGTGTCCCTCTTGTGTTGTAGTCGTGTTTTAAGATGGCTACATTGAGACGTAGTATTCCGATTTTGTATTAAAGGTTTAAATGATGTGACTTTTAAGTCTTGTGTTATATTATGAAAAAGTTTTAAATTTTCTGCTATTTTGCTATGATAAATGCTATGACGAATGATAAGGGCTTGTATAAGACCTCCGAGAGGTCGAATACACCGGTAATGGCTAGGGGGTGCTCTCGGGTGGTTACAAAAAGTCAAGAAGTGTGAGAAATCCCCCTTTGAGTAATTGTTTTGAAAAATATTGAACCCCTCCATGTAAAAAAAAGAGAAAAGAAGAAAGGAAAGAAAAAGAATGAAAAGTTTGTGACATAAAGTAGTGGAAGTTGCAAAAGAAATGGGGTACCCAGTAGTTCATATGAAGTTGACTAATTTGGTGGATTATGAGCATGATTAAAATGTTAAAGAAAAGGTGGAAAGTAATGTTCAGACCACAGTTCATGAAGGTAGAAGCCACTAAGCCTAAATGGCCATACCTTGACACTCAGCCCCGTTACAAGCCGTGAAAAGACCTTTGTGATCTTGAGTGAACTGAAACGAATGTTGATTGAAAAATAAGGATGAACCTATGGGTGAAGTCATGCATGTGTTCATCTTTGTGAGTGTGAGAGTTGTTTGTGATTTCGGAACTCTAATGTTTTGAAGAATTTTGTGTGAATATGGAATCATCTTTGTTGTGAGGGCATTTGAGTACCTTTGTTGACCTTGAACTTGTATTTGAAGCAAGTATTGTGAACTTGAGCATCTTTGATAATTGTGAGTCACAATCTAAATCTTTGAGTGCACAACTGATCATTGCATGAATAATTTGAACCTTGTTGTGTGCATTCATGTTGAGTCTTACGCAACACTATTTGAGACATCCTTTTTGAACTGCAGATCCTGCGTTTTACTTAAGGACATGCAAAAG
The DNA here is from genome assembly GCA_036250505.1 of Solanum acaule. NCBI lineage: Eukaryota > Viridiplantae > Streptophyta > Magnoliopsida > Solanales > Solanaceae > Solanum > Solanum acaule. The sequence continues at coordinate 15,072 of JAJOOR010025436.1, read as the reverse complement.
TTTAAGTTGGGGGTGTTGATGATTTCGAGATTTGGACTTATTTTGGGCTTTGTTTATATAGTTTTAGTGTCCTCAAATGTTTAATTTGTGCCATAAACTGATGTTAAAGCCTTGATTTTCAGGTATATGGATTAAGGGTAAAGCAAGGACACTAACATGCAAAAAAGAACCAAACAAACTGAAGAAGTGAAGAAAGTTGAGCCTGATGATCGCCAAGAGCACTTGGCGAAATGCCGAGTGGCTATTTTGACCGCCTAAAGTTCCAGTGTGCCAGCCCTGAGGGAAGATACCAAGTCGGTGATAGGAAAGGGCAATCCTCGAATCGCTGATTAGTTCCGCGATGCAAAGAGTGATCGGTCAAAGTAACACGCCTTAAGGATGTTGAGAGTGAATGCAAAAAGGTAATAGAGAGAGCAAAGGGTTGTTCGCCAAACCATTTGACGAACCTGACTTACCTCGCCTAGTGGCCCTTCGTGGCTAAATTTTTGGCGACTATAGATTGAATTTTAAATGGTTAATTTAAAGTTCTTTTTTTCCAGATTTTAGCTTACTACCATTTTAGAACAGTTTCTCAATAGACTTGAAGGTTTCAGGAGATTCAATTTGGAGATTTTGTAAGTGGGTTACTGAATTATTTCAATTATGAGCATTGTAAAGGCTTAATTACTCTTACCCAGTTGATGGCTGATCGATTTTGGTAATTGTTTTTACCTTTTTATGATGTTTGTCTAAAATCCCAATTCTCGAGATGTGATAATGTGATTATGGGCTTAATTAGTTTATGGGTATTGTTAATTACTAGATTTAATGCTATATTGAAGTGGGTTTAATCATTAGTTGTGGTTTAATTTATGAATTGTAGTTGCAAATGCAGTTCTTAGCTTGCTCTAGAGAGAGGTTTTAGAACTACGACTATTAATTAATGGTTTATAGGTATTGGGTAGAGTTGGGTTCAACTCGAGAGAGTGAATCCTAAACCCAATCCTACCCATCTAGCTCAAGAGAGTGGATGAATTAATGAGTGGGTTGTTCTTTATTGCTATGATTGTTGATATTCGAAAGAAATCACTTGATTCGGGATAGTTGTTCGAGAGAATGTTGTCTCCCTTATAGTCTAGCCTACCCACTAAATTTTAGTTGTTTACTAGTAGTTTCAATTACCCATATATCAAAATTTTCCTATAATCGATCACATTCGAAGAATTCCTCTCCTTATTGTTGTTTAAAATTATTTTTGACTGCATTGTAGTTGATAATTACAAAACCAGACCCCCCCCCCCCATCTAACATTCGTGTCACCCCGTTTAATTTGCTTCATGTATTTTTCGATAATTTCTATTCCTATATCTAGTTAGATCACATTCGTACTTCTTGATTGAATTTGAACAGATACCGCTCCATGTGGAATTCGACTCCAACTCATTTGTTGGGTTTTATATTGCCTAACGATCGTTTGCACTTAGAATTAGATGAAGTGTATTTGATAAACATTAATTCATCAGGCCCTTCTAAGGGTCCGTGAGAGGGAACTTGCTGAGGTCAATTTCTGCCTTCTTGTCACGAGCACCATAACAGGTCGTGGTCCCCTTCACGGACAGTCTAGGGCTCCGTCGAGGGACCCATGGTCCAGTTTTGGGTTCTCGACAAGCATGCTAAACCACTTCCTAGCCTTTCTCGAATCTGAGTTGTTACAATATGATTGCATTCATGTTTGGCTGTTAGATCTAGTTCCTACCCTCCTTATGATGTCAATCCTATTCGAGGACGAATGTTCCAAAAGAGGACATATTGTAACACCTCAGATTCAAAAAGAATGAAAATTTTCAACTTTTCTAGAACTATTGCCAGTACGGACAGAACCATCGATGGACCATAGGTTGACTTACAGACCATAGGTGGCAAGCTTAAATGTTTTAAAATGTCAAGTCCCAGTATCCTTTTTACGGTTCACCAGGACGGTCCGTCATTCAATGTACGAGTCATAGGTAGGTCCCGTGGGTGTGTCCCAGACTTAGCAAAATTTCAAGGGTCAAAGTTGGGATCTCTAGTGGGTATGTACAGCCCGTGAGTGGACCAACATACTGTACATAGCCACTGTTGTTGGGGGCCCAAAAGTGGGGTCGTAGAACACCATTGGCAATTGGATAGGTTGGTCCGTAGGTGGACCCTAAAGAACCGTAAGTCCAACCATTGGTGGAGGTCCGACAATTATTTTTTGGTCTTTTTCCTAATCACTTTAACTCTATAATACGTCGTTTTGCCTTCTACCCTAGCCTTATATAATGATTCTTTTTCACCCCCAAATCACCCAATTCAATTAACTCTCCTAAATTCTTTAAAAAAAAGATTGATCAAGTTCATCCTCCCAAATATTTCTCTCTCTAAGGAAAAAGAAGTAGAGCCATGGTTCCATTCAAGTCTCAATTTCCACCATCACTTTTGGGCTTTGAACTCCAAGGTATGATAGTCTTCACCTATGTAGCTCTTTCTTCCATAGGGTTCCTAAAATTCTCAATCTTGTAAAGTTAGATTCCCTAATCAAATAAAGGTTTTATTCAATTACCATGGATTCCTTTCAATATTGATCCAATTTATTGATTTATGTCTTTTTATTCGTGAATTGAAGTAATTGCATGTTTTAAATTAAATCCCTCATGAATCCATGCATGACCCATGATTCTAGACTATGATGATATGTGAGGGTTTTGAACTATGAAAGATGAATTTATGAAGATATGCTTGTTTCTTTATGAAATTGATGAAAATGGTTTAAGGTTTCTTTGAGAGTAAAGCATCAATGTTGTTGTTGTGAAAGGATTTCTCATATACTACTCAAATGTGTAAGGGTCTTCTCAAATAAAGGATATTTAGAGTTGAAAGGTTTTCCCAACTAAACTTTGAATCAAGACTTACGAGCTATTCTAATGACCTCTAACTTGGATTCGCTAGTTCAGGTGTCCTTCCATGGATAATAAGATGAGCTAAGACTAATGACTATTTCATGGGATTTATTCTTAGCACCAAGAAGTTATAGAGATGGAATCTCTCCTGTAGTAGAGGTCGGGTTTCTAGTAGCAATCTCCCTATCCCATAACTATGTGCACCATAGGTTTGTCTTAGATACACATTAGCTAGTGGATCCACTTAAGTTAAAAGTTTATGGTTCTTACCTTGGCAAGTAAGGACATATCTTTTCATTGTGAGATAGATACCAGATTTCATGTTATAGCTCACTTGGTCTATATGTCAGTTAATGGCTACCTCCCACAATAATAAACTAAGTTTACTTCTAGAAGTATCTCAAATATGTTTTAAAGATGTTTAGCTTGCATTGACCATGATTTTGACTTATGTTTTCAAACATGTTATTTTATGATTTAGCTTGGTCATTGCATGTCATATACAATCCTTTTAGCATGATTTCATATCTCTTATTCATTGTTATCGTACTTAGTACATCATATGTACTAACATATACTCTAGCCTACATATTTTAACAAATGTAGGGTCCGATGTTCCTATCCCGCATACTCGTGGCTAGTTGATATCTTGTATTTATTGAAGAATGGTGAGTCTTCATGTTTTGAGGACTGAGACACTTTGATATGGAGGTATAGAAATGGGGCGGGTACCAGGTTCTAGATTAATGCAGAAATCTATATCCCTATCTGGAGGGGCAAATCATTAGGGAACACTTCTCTAAATTCTGACACTACAAGAATAGACTCAATAGGTGGAGACTCAACCTCAATATCCCGATTATGAGCCAAATAAGCCAAACAACCCTGCCCCACCAGTTTTCTAGCCCGAATGGAGGATATGATCTTAGATTGCTTTGGCTTGTACACCCCTTCCTACTCTAACTTTTCCCTTCCCAGAATTTCTAGAGTTACAGACTTAGTGTTACAATTTCGCACCATATAATAGGGGGACAACCAAGTCATGCCTAAGATTATATCAAAGTCAGTCATATCCAAAATCATGAAATCAGCTCAAGTTTGAAAACCAATAAACAAAATAGGACAAGCACGATAGACATGAGTGACTATGACAGACTTTCCAACTGGGGTAGAAACATGGATGGGGGAATCAAGTATATCACAAATCATAGCAAAAGTTGTGGCAAATCGCATGGACACATAAGAATAAGTTAGCCCAGATCAAATAACACATTAGCTATCCGGTCAAAGACAAGAATAGTACTTGTGATGACTGCGTCAGACGCCTCTGCCTTATTCTTACCCAGAAAAGCATAACACTGAGCCCTATCATCATGACGGGCGACTTCCCTGCTTGGCTGCACTATACATCTGCATGTATTACCACTGCTCTAGTCTGCGGCTGCGCAGAGTCTATCATACGCGGGTGGGGACAATATATCCTCATATGCCCAGGTCCTTCACAATTATAGCAAGTACGATCAAAGGATGGACTGCTGCCCGTCGAAGGCGCGAATCCTTGGCTATCCCGAATCATATTATGCGGTGAATTTCCTGAGTAATTAACTGTAGAGGCAGGCATAGCGGACTAAATTGGCATGGCTGCAAGTGTTGGCCTCCCTGAACCTCTGGAATAAGATCCCTGAAAGTTGCGTGAATTTTTGGCTTTCTTGGCCAATGCCTTAGCCTGATCGTCTCGCCTCACCCCCTCCACATTTTTAACAAAGTCTGTCACCTCATTAATGCTCCTCCCTGCAGAGGTCATATGAATAGATAATACCTGTAACTCAGAATTTAGTACCTTAATAAATAAATGGATCCACTCTTCCTCAGTAGTCACCAACTGCGTAGTACATCTAGACAAGGCATGAAACTTGGCCTCATAAGCAGTCACAAACATCCCACATTGCTCCAAAGCCATGAACTCATCCTTCTTACGATCTCTAAAAGTCCTAAGCACATATTTCTCCAAAAATAGAGCATGAAACTGGGTCCAAGTGAGTGGGGATAGAACTGAAGATCAGCATTCCATATAAGCTCTCCACCACTGCTTAGCCTCACCTTGAAGGTGAAATGTCACGAACTCAACCCCATGTAGTTGGACAATCCCCAACTTATGAAACCTCTCATAGCAATCTAGGATGAACTCATATACATCCTCACTCTCAGACAATGGAACATAGGCGGTTTCAACTTCAAAACCTTGGTCAACATCTTATGTTCATTACCAGTCATAATAGGACCCAATAAAGGATGGAAGAAAGCATCATTACCTACATTCCCTCCCACCTTGGGGACAATGATAGAAATACGAGGATTGGTGGGAGCTTGAGTTGCTTGAACAGAGGGAAGCACTCTAGGACCAACCAACCCTTTCAAGAATGACATAATCTGCTGAGCTAACACTAGGTCTATGGAAGGAATACATGTTGTCTCAGCCTGCACTTCTTCCTCTTGTCCAACCTTCTCAACATTTTCAACCTAACAATTCTCCTCTATCTCTTTAAAATGCACGGGTGGGGCCTCATTTCTGGGAGCATTTTCGATCAGTACTACATCCCTAGTAGGTGCCACTCTTCCTCGGTCTCTACCCCTAGTTCTTCTTCTATCCTTGCCTCGACCGCAACCTCTCGCTGCAGATTCCTCAGCTAGATCATTGACGGGAGCTACGGGCCTAACATCGATGAATCTATTGTTAACCATCTACGGACAGAAGAGTGAAAAATGTTAGATACTAATTCAAATCGACAGATACCAATTGGAATCAAGTTATAGCACAAAGGCGACAAGAGAAAATAGAGAGATTTCCTAAAGTCATATAGCCTCTCGAAGAAAAGTAAAGACGTCTCTGTACTGTTCCGCAAGACTCTACTAGACTCATTTTGGTACATCGAGATCAATGAACCTAGGCTCTAATACCAACTTTGTCATGACCTGGACCATCGTGATTGGCACCCACACTAACCCTCCGGTAGGAGAATTATTTATACTAATTAGCTAACCAACTTAAGCAACAAACGAAAGCATTTAAAGTTACAGAAGCAAGTTTAAATAACTAAATACTGAAGTTCCCATAAGCTTCAAAAAGATCTAACAATGAATTTCGGAATTAAATGCCTAGAACTTGAAAGTCAATGTACCAAAACTGTAACAAGATCCATAAGACTAATGAAGAAGGGTTACAACCCCAAACTAAAGAACTAATAACTAACTAGAAAGTCCAAGTCCGAAATGTGGACATAGACAGAAAGAGAATTCATAGCAGCCTGGAAGAACTAGCTCACCATTGAATTCGATCGACGATCACTGATCTTCTAAACGAGGTCTGTTAATAGCCGCTTGAAGATGCTATGTACTCAACAAATAAACAGAAAGTGCAATATCAACACACAATTGATTTCACGGATCAGGAAAATTCATCCAATATTAAGTGCCAACGATGGTAAAGTAGTAATATACCTAACTAGTGTGTTGGGGTCGAGTCCCAAGGGAGTGGTTCGTAATTGAGAATTAATAGGCAAGTCAGAAGATGCTCAAGTCAATCATAGCTAGAAAACATTTACGAATAAAAGCATGGTTTAAATTATAGGTGACACAAGTGTCAAATATCAGAGGGGGTTGGTTTCAAATATCAATTAAAATAGAAAATAATACGAAAATAACAATTATGGAGACGGGATCTTGGGTTGTGATAGGATTATGAACTAAGATAGACAACCGGGTAATTGCAATTAATAGTAAACAACTGTGAATCGGTGAATAAGCTAGACTTTAGTGGGGATAAACTTTATCTCAAACAATTTACCCCTAATCAAATTGGTTTCTCTCGAATACCAGTAAGCAGCAATTAAGCAAAGTCTTCGCTTTAGTCCATTCACTCTCTCGAGCTGAATGTATGAAAAGGGTTTAGGGTTCACTCTCTCGAGCTGAACCCATGACAACCCAATACCCACAGACCATCGATTCAGTAATTTTGGTTATCAAACCTCTCTCTCGAGCAAGCCAAAAACACAAAGTTATGATTGTATTTGCAACTACAACCCATTAAATTTAAGCATAATTACTAAAAGAAAACACCTTTAAACAACAATTAAACTATTAATTATCAATACCCAGCAGTTATATCAACCCATAATCACATAATTACACCCCAAGAATTGGGGTTTTAGCTAGACATAATAAACAGGTAAAAATCGTTACCAAGTTGTGTTTCCATAAACTGGGTAGGATTGATATTGTCTTTACAAAGGTCTAAGATAAAGAATCTTTAGCACCAACTTCCAATTTCTCAAAAATGGAAATTTTCAAAGCTAAGGAAATATTATCTCCAAAAACTCAGTTCTAAGCTCTCAACTTCAAAATTGAATGTTAGATTCTAAAACTGCATACCTAACTAAGAATTTAAAAATGTAGTTATAGTTGTCAAAAATGTACTGCAAAGGACCATTCGGCGCAGTAAGTCGGGATCGCCGATCCACTCGACAATCCGCCCTTTTGTTAATTCCATCACCTTTTTTCTTTGGCATTTAGCATCTTCAAGTTCTATAACTTTCGGCGATATGTTACTGCATCGCTGAACCGTTTGGCGACTCGCCGATTATTCCTTTCTATCGCTGACTTGATTTTCTCCTTCAGGGATTGGCACACTTGAACATTAGGTGAGACATCAGTCATTCGGTGATTCGCCCAATGGATTAGGCGATCCTCAGACCTTCTTTTTTTCGTCTTTTCAGCTGCCTTGTACCTTTTTGCTCATTAGTGTCCATGCTTTGTTTCTCAATCAAAATACCAGAAATTCAAGGATTTACATTAGTTATTGGCACAAAATATGCATTTTAGGACACTAAATCTATAAAAATAAAGCCCTAAATAAGTCCAAATCATGGACTCATCAACAACCATAGCGTACTGGTAGGATCGCGCCGCTATCCCACTAAGTGCAACATACATAAGTCATCACAACATAACAGTAACATGCATACACCGAACATATACAAAATCATCATCATTTACGAACAACGTACAATTTCACAATTCTTAAGATACACAATTATGTCAAGTCATTGGTCCTCTCATGGAACCCAAACCCAGACTGTTAGCATACCGAAACGTGGTACCCAATCCAAGGTTTATGCTGAAATGTGGAAACCGATCACATAATTATGCCGGAACGTGGCAACCGATCCAAGGTTTATGCCGGAATGTGGCAACTGATCCCAGCAGGGTGAGGGCCGGTGTGGCTGGTTTGACGCGACTTAAACTCGTAAATAAACCCCTAAACGACCTTAATTTGCACTTTTTAATTTTTAGAGCTAAGGAACGAACCTTAGGCAACTCCTAACAGTTTTTCACCATTCCTGAGGCTAAAGGTAAGCTTTTCACTCCTAGAATCCATTTTTTGATCCGTAGAACATAATAGAATGGGTAATTAATGATGGGGGAGGGTTTTGATCTAGATTTTATGGTGGAAACAGCCCTATTTTGGATACTTGGGATCATGAGTTTGATCTAGGGTTCATAGAATTGTTACCAATTCGGGTAATTAGTGATTGTTTATTGACTCCCGTATTATATTGATTGTTTGTAGACCAAGAACAAGCGGAACGAATCCGTAAAGGGATGGATAAAGTTTCTTAGGGTTTCAGGCTTGTTTTGAGGTAGGTGATGGTTGTGATTCTATGATTGTGTGATGTATGTTTGTTCTTGCTCCATTATGATACTTGCATGTATGCGAATGTTGCATTGTTGATCACACTTGTTGTAAATGAGATATATGAATAACTATATGCCATGAAATCATGACTTAAATGTATGATCTTGAGGATATACTTGTGATTGTGATTGTGGTGTGTTGAATGGATCGGTTGCCACGTTCCGGCATAACTAATTGGGATATGTTGAGAATATGTCTCAAGATATTGCAGAAATAAAACAGTTAGCTATTTTTAGGATTTTTGAATTATGTTATTAGAGTCCTATTTGACTTATATTTAGGAGTTAGTTCTTTTTATTTGTTATTTGAATTAAGCTGATAAGTTAGTATCTTATTTTTCTATTTTTAGTTAGGAATTATATCTAAAAATGCAAGTCTCTGAATTATTAATAAAATTACTCCCTTTGATAATACTGCAATATTTTTTCTCTCAAAGCCTTTCTCTGTTATTTTCTTTATTAAAAAACCAACAATTGGTATCTAGAGCCTTCTTCTTGAGGGACCTGTGAGTAGAAAAATGGATTCCGGAAAAAGTTTTTCACGAATGGCTCCTCCTATTTTTGATGGTGAGAATTATCAACTATGGGTTGTGAGAATGAAAACTCACTTGGAGGTACTTGATCTTTGGGAAGCCGTGGAAGAGGATTATGAAATTAATCCACTTTCAAATAATCCCACCGTGGCCTAGATCAAGAGTCACAAGGAAAATAAAATCATTAAGTCAAAGGCAAAAGCAACTTTGTTTGTTGCTGTTTCGACAACTATTTTCACGAAAATCATGACTCTCACATCACCAATAGATATTTGGAATTATCTAAAGAAAGAATATGTTGGAGATGAAAGAATACGAGGAATGAAGGTATTAAATTTAATGAGGAATTTCGAATTGCAGAGAATGAAAGAGTCAGAAACAATCAAGGAATACTCTGACAGATTGTTTGGTATTATCAACAAGGTAAGATTACTAGGCACTAAATTTAAAGATACAAGAATTTTTGAAAAAGTTCTTGTTACAGTGCCCGAAAGATATGAAGCATGTATAACTACCTTGGAAAACACACAAGATTTGTCCAAAATTACCTTGGCAAAATTGTTAAATTCTTTGCAGGACTTATGAGGCAAGGTGGCATGGTTGAAGGAGCATTAGTAGCCAGCCACAAAACTCAAAGCAAGGGTAAATTTTTGATAAATTACCCACCTTGCCAGCACTGTGGAAAAATGGACATCCTCCATATAAATGTTAGAAAATACCAGATCCATAGTGCAAGAAGTGCAAGCAACTTGGTCATGAAGCTGTGATTTGCAAAAGCAAATTTCAAAAAGATGAAACAGTTTCCCAAGTCACTATTGAAGAAGAAGAAGAAGAAGAAGATCACTTATTTGTGGCAACTTGTTTTACAACCAAAAAATCTGATTTTTGGATGATTGATACTGGTTGTTCAAACCACATGACATATGAAAGAAATCTATTTAAAGAGTTCATTCCTATGGAAAATAAGAAAGTCAGAATTGGGAATGGTGATTGTATTCCTGCAAAAGGAAAAGGGTCTGTTTCAATTAAAACAAATTCAGGTACAAAAATAATTTCAGATGTTCTTTATGTGCCTGATATTGATAAAAGTTTGTTTAATGTTGGTCAGTTAATAGAAAAAAGATTTAAATTATTATTTGGAGACAAATATTGTCAAATCTTTGATTCTACTAATCAAGAGATTTTACAAGTTGAAATGAGAGGTAAGAGCTTCTCATTTAATCCAACAGAAGATGCACACAAGCCTTGTAAGGCAAAGGATGAATTAGCAGATTTGTTCACAAGGTCAATTTCAGATGAGACTACAATCTACAATTCATAATCCAAGGAGTGTTGAGAATATGTCTTAGGATATTGCAGAAATAAAACAGTTAGCTATTTTTAGGATTTTTAAATTATGTTATTAGTGTCCTATTTAACTTATATTTAGGAGTTAGTTCTTTTTATTTGTTATTTGAATTAAGCTGATAAGTTAGTATCTTATTTTTCTATTTTTAGTTAGGAATTATATCTATAAATGCAAGTCTCTGAATTATTAATAAAATAATTCCCTTTGATAATACTGTAATATTTTTTCTCTCAAATTCTTTCTCTGTTATTTTCTTTATTTCTTTATTAAAAAACCAACAATGGTTGCAACATTTCGGCATAACTAATTGGGATCGGTTGCCACGTTTCGCCATAAACATTGAATCTGGTACCACATTCCGGTATGCTAACTATTTGGGTTTGGGTTCCATGAGAGGGCAAATGACTTGTCATAATTGTGTATATTGTTGAGCATTTGATTATCGATATTGTCTATGTTCGGTATTTTGCATGTTTATAATGTTGTATTGACTTGCTTATGTTACACTTAGTAGGATAGCCGTGTGATCCTACTAGTACACTGTGGTTGTATACCGATACTGCACTTGCTCTTATTTTTGTTGAGTACAGGGCATCTTCAAGCGGCTACTGACATACCTTGCTTAGAAGATCGGTGATCGTTCAAATTCAAGGGTGAGCCAATTCTTCCGGGCAACCATGAGTTCTCTTTCCTCTATGTCCACCAGTTCGGACTTAGACTTGCTCTAGTTAGTGTTAGTTCATTAGATTGGGGTTGTATCCCTTCTTGTTTAGACTTTTGGTTCGTTATTAGATGTTTTGGTACATTGACTTTCAGGTTCTAGGTTATTTCTTCCGCATTGTTTAGTTCATTGTTAGACTTTTGTTGGAGTTTATGGGAACTCCCTATTTATTTCCTTAGTATTTAACTTGCTTCCGTAACTTAAATGCCTTAGTTTTGGTTTAGTTGCTTGGTTTGGATTGTAGTAGTGGTTCTCCCACCCGAGAGTTAGTGTGGGTGCCATTCACGATGGTCAGAGTCGTGACAAAAATTAAGGAATTGCTCCACTATGTGTATTTAATTCATTTCAATAATAAATATAAAATGTATTTAATTAATTATCTATTAAATTATATTTTCATGTTTTTATTAAATATTAAATAATAATTAATAATTATAATTTAATAAATTTTTCCATTAATAATTTGAATCGAATTAAAATGAGTAAATAATATTTTTGAAATTTGTAGTTTGGAATTATACATGCATGAAACATTTAAATTTATTTTTTTACTTTTATAGTATTAAATATTTCATGTGGAGAGTTGAAGTTTGAATTTTTTTTATAAGAAAAAAAAAACCTTTTTAATAGCTTAACATAAATATATTGTAACATAAAAATGTAGTTGATCATAACTATTAGAACAATATTATAAAAAAAAGTTATATAGTAAATCTTTGAGTTAATAGGGTCATGTAAATTGTAATAATGTAATACTATAACTATATAAACAATATATTAACAAGTAAATAAATTTTATCTATTTAAAAATATATTAAAATGTAAAAAACTTTCATAAATTTCTTTTAATTTAATAATTATGACATTTAAAAATATATGTGCAACGCGTGTGTATGAATATACTAGTAAGATAAGTACGATCATTGATTTTTGAGAGGTGTCACATCAACTTTTTATCATCTAGCTTTATATATATATAAATTTATTTGTCGACAAGTTCAACCCTAAGCTCCAGGAAAACATAGCTATCAGCCACTGAGTATGATTATTGAATTTTATGGAATTCATAGTTATTGAATTTTAAGGAATCTGTGCGGCTTTAAATCTATTGAATTTTATGGAATTCATAGCTACTATTGTGGCTCCGCCATTGAGTATGATTATTTACAAGTTGTAACTTATCCTCCAATTTTAGCTCCGCAATTTGCGCAGTAAAACATATCCTATCATAATCATAGGTTATATACAAAGGATATAAAAACAGAAAACAAAGTTATGAGCCATTTTTTGCCGAAGAAATTCAAAATTTTCTTTTTTCAAAAGTTTGAACTTTCCAAAGCTTTCTTTTTCTTGTTCAAACTATAATGTTCATTCTATAGACAACATATTTTCGATGCTTCCTCATTATATTTTCTAGAATCTTTAATTTGTAAGGCCATACAGATTATCATAATTAAAATATAAACTTGCAACAATAAAAATTTATATAAAATACAATATAAAGAGAAATCATAAAGAGAACTACAAAAAAAGCAACATTATTCCTACATCTTAATCAATAATACACAATCTTTCGAGCTCTTGTCGACATCCATTCCCACAAGTTGGATCACCCATTCCCATAAGTCGATCATCATTCAACAAGATTCATTTTATTCTTCAAGTAAAGCTAAAGAATGAATAAAATAAGTATTTACAACATAACAATTTAAAAGACAAATGTAATCATTTCTCCAAAGTCTTACAATGGTTCTATTTGTAGGACTATAATATGAATAAAAAATAATTTCATGAATATGACTATTAATTATTTTAGAGGTTATGATAACAAAAATTATGGGAGCAATGAAAATAATGACCATTAAGTTTTTCATTAAAGAATATGAAAGAACGATTAATTGATAGATATATTATTTTTGATAAAAAAAAAAATAGAAAGATTGTAAAAAAGATATATATAAGAAAATAAATAGAATTTTTAGCCAAAGATTATATAGAGATGAAAACCTCAAAGAGACTCGAGATATTATTGTGTAAATTTTAGTGTTATTTAAAACTTGTAGTGAAGGATATGTAATTGAAAATTCAAATGGAACAAAAAAAAATTAGACCTTTTTGAAGAAGTAAAAGTCAAAAAAATAAAAAGAGAAGATATAATTATGTCCAAAGTCATGAGTTACTATCTTGAACCAAGCAAAAAATTTAACTTACAACAATCAAAACTTTATATAAAATACAAAATAAAGAGATGTGAGAACTAAAATAAATAAATAATACAATATCATTCTTACGATTTAATCATTAAAATATTTAAACAAAATATGAAATCAATGTACAATCTTCCGAGCTCTTGTCGATATACACTTCCACAAGCCTAAATCACCATTAAATAGCCTGAAAATATTACAACTTAAAATGTTCATGTGCTCATTTCAACAATGTTTTACAATATTTCTATTTATAGGACTAAAATATATAATACCAAATAATATCAGGAATATGACTATTAATTATTTTAAATGTTATAATAATAAAAGTCACCAGAGTAATGAAAATAAAGACCATTAAATTTTACATTAAAGGAAATAAAAAAATGACTTTTTAGACATTTCACACTGAACTTTTGATATAAAATTTGCATCACTTAAATTTCTTGTCAAGCTCTTAAAATAAAATTAAAGTAATAAAAAGTACAACTTACATGTAAATAAAATTCTATCCGTTTATGAAATGTCATGGAAAAATGAACTTTTTCCATTCAACAAGAAAAATATTTGCAATAAAATAATCAAATATCATATTAGTAATAAATCTGAAAGCAATATATAAGATAAAAAATACTATTTTATAAAGTAATAAAAAAAATTGAGATTCTTGACCAAAAAGATGAGATGACTTCACCTAGTTAATTTGTAACTCTACTATAGATATAAGTATGATAATTTCTTTTATAACAAAATTTTCTAAATTTTTTTCCATTAAAAAAAAAAAACACCTGCAATAAAATAGTCAAATCTCATATAAGTGAAAAATTTGAAAGCAATATGTAAGATATAAAATACCATTTTATAAAGTTGTACAAAAAAAGGATTGAGATTCTTGACCAAAAAATATGATGAATTCACCTAGTTAATCCCTAGCTCTACTATACATATAAATTTTATCATTTCTTTTGTAACAAAATTTTCTAATGTCTCTAAATATATCAAAAGTACTGTTGTTCCAAATAATTTATGTTTGTGTTCTAAATGGGAACATTGAAGTTAACTGGTTATAATTATAGAAAAGGTAATTATTCAAGAAAACAATATTATAGTAATTTTAACAAGTGAGTTTTCCACAAGAAAGTTTAATCAATTTTACAATTTATTGCATTTTGGATAGGAAAAGGATCAGTTGTCCTGATGGAGATGGAAGTGTGGATGGACATAATCATATTTATGTATACTTAGCCATTGCTGAGACAAGCCCTTTATAGTCTTGTTGGGAGGTGAATGCCACATTTAGCTTCTTGATTTTTGATCAAATTCATGGAAATTATCTTGTAGTGAGAGGTATAGTGTTCCTTTTTCTCAAAGTTTTCTTCTTCCAAAATATGAAATCTTAAAAGGACTTGATAATATATATGATACTTTATTTGAGGAATGGAGCAACGTTTTCACAATATTAAGATTGAATGGGGTTTCTCAAAATGTATTTCTAATGAAACATTCAAAGAGCCCTCTAACGGTTACCTTGTTAATGACAGATGTGTCTTTCGGGTCGATGTATATGTCATCAAGAACCATGGAGTAGGTGAACGTTTGGGGGGGGGGGGGG
>JAJOOR010025435.1:0-16638 GCA_036250505.1 Solanum acaule | reverse complement strand
AGTTTGAGTACTATCTCTTTTAAGAAAAAGATGAGTTTTGCGAAAGAGTTTCTAAAACATGATTAGTATGACAATCGAGTATGTCATCAATGTTTAAATAGAATGGTCTCTAGATATACCATCAATGTTTATGCAGTATGACTTTCCGAATCATCAATGATCATATTAAAATATGGTTTTGATATGTTCTTTTTAGAAAGAGTTTTCAAGAGCAATTACCTCTTTTAAGAGGGTAGTTTGAGCAATTATTTCAAACTAAAAAAAGAAGTTTGTTTTTAAAGCTTATGAGCTAAAGTATATTTTGGGAGTAGTCTTGAGCACTGAATTGGGGACGCGAGTTCATATTAACTCAACCCTCCATAAGAACCATGTAGCCAACATGGGATTTAACGGGTCATACTTTTTAAATGATCACGTAAGTTAAGCTAGTGGATCCACTAAGTTAAAGTTAAGTAGTTCTATATGACAACAAAGTATATGACAGTTCTGGCAGCGTGGGCAAGACGCTGTGTCACCACTTAGGTTCATAGTGGTGGTTGTCGGTTAGAGAAACTCCCACAGTAGAAATTGCATGGTTCCTCAAGGGGTTCTACTTAGTATGGATGGGGGTATGGGACTTCATTCATGCATTGCACAAGTAGACTTTGAGAGGGAGCATGGTATTTTTATGATATTATAAATATGATTTTGACGTCATGTTTTAAATAGTTTTACAAGCTTTATATATTGCATCTTTCTTATTGCTTTATATTGAGTTCAGTTATTCATGAATTGAATAGAGCCAATGTAAGTTTTCTTTTGTATCCCTTTCAAGCTTAAGTTGTTGTTTAGCTGTCCATCTCGCATACTCATACATTCCATGTACTGATGCCAGTTGACCTGCATCTTATTATGATGCAGACGCAGGTACCCAGGATCATCATCCAGCACGCCGTTGATCCAGTTGAGCACTCCAGAGTCAGTGGTGAGCCTCCTTGCATTCCGAAGGACTCTGTTATTTCATTTTCCTAGTTTTGCTTTATTAAGATGTTGCGGGGTTTGTCCCAACATCCATCTCAGTGTTATAGAGGCTTCATAACAGTCAGTCAGTCAGTTAGTATTGAGTCTCTCATCTATGTATATATATAAATATTCTATTTTGAGACTCGAGTTGCCTTTTTGGCCAGATTTTATCAGTTAGGTTATTTTGTGACCTCTCATTGCATGGAGTTATTCTGTTGAGTTAAGTTTTCCGCTAAGTTAAGAAAGCCAGGCCAAGGGTTCGCTTGGGGCCAGCAATGGTCTTCGAGTGCCAGTCCCGCCCAGGGTGTAGGCTCGGGGCCTGACATGATGATTTAACAAACTTCCGGATCTAACAAGGGAGCCGGTTGAGGAAAGACTGCGTACGTGAAAAAGAGAAAAGACAACTGTCTAAAAGTTGCCAAATTTGTTGTGGCGGGTGCATGTCTTTTCATAGCAGCAAGCTCAGCCAATGGCTTTGTCCCAAGGGTGTCCAAAGACACAACCTAAATTTTGGCAAATAAACTTTTGAATTCTGAAAATTCATAAGCTCGCAAAGAAAAAGTCATCTTCAAGGAAGAGCACTGTTCATACTCAACAAGGGACTTGATGGAGTGTTGAAGCGTCGTTTGTTGTATTTTAAGCTTTGTGTCTTGTGTTCTTATATTGTAAATCAACTCCTAAGTTATAACGGATAGTAGATCGGTTGCTTGTCTAAGTCTTTAGTTTGAGTCGAATTAACTAGAGTTAGTTAGTCGAATCATCTATATTTTTCGTCAAGCCTCTTTACATCATTGTTTTGATGTTCTCTTTGGTAGAGTTGCCTAGGAGTGTCAACTAGAGTTAGTTGATGTGTGGGTGCAACATAGTTGCTACTTGCTCATGCTCCTATCTGTGAGATCTGAGTTGGTGGCTAGAGTCAGCCTTGTTGGGTTCTTGAAGTTTAGATCAACTAGAGCTAGTTGGTTTAGTGGACAATAGAGTTATTGCTTAGTTTCCTTCGTAGTAGAGTTGCTACAATAAGGGGGAAGGGATTAAGGGTTCAATCCTTAGCCCTTAGGTTACAAGAGTTTGTAATATGAAGCTTTGCTCCTTTTATAGTTAAATGGGGTTTGCATGGAAATCATGTGGGTACAGGTCATGATTTTCTCCTCCCTTGAGCAAGGGGGTTTTCACGTAAAATCTCGTGTTTGATTTACCTTGAGTTATTTATTTTCCGCACTATTAGTTTGTCGAGGGACCTGGTCTAGTGATCATTAATGGACACATACATTCTAACATCATGAAATTTCTAGGTCTTACTAGATAATGAAAGGCTTTAGGACTTTTTGATAATTACTTATGTGTGTATTTTTTACCGCTAAAATGTGTTTTTGTTACCGTGAGTGCAGTATTAGGATTAAATTAAAAACCAAAATAGAACAGAAAAAATTGATTTTTGATGTTTTGAATTGATTTAGGGTGATGAATTTAAATTTTGTTTATCATTGGTAGAACTACTCCACTATCACTAACACTAACACTAACACTAACACTAAATCTAAGTTCATGAACGAGAACGATGCAAGTCATTTTCACTTTTCAGCTAAGAAGAAAAAGAACAACAAGTAAGGTAGAGAGAGTCACACTCACACTCACACTCACATCCGAAAAACTTAGAGAGAAGAGATCAAAGCCTTCTTTCATTTTTGGCATGTCGGCAAAAACTTAATATCAGCGCTACCCTAAATATACAAAATTTACAAAAGGATTATGGATACTGTAATAATCTCTTTAATATCATTTCATCATAAAAATAAATATATTCATATCAACAACCCTTTTGTCACAAAAATGTATGTGTAACTAAACTTTCAACTAATTTCCTTGCCCATCAAACGCACAAAAATATTTCCATTAGGTCATAAATATTTTATTTTTTTTTTACTCGTATATATGAATTATTTAAATATTTTATCTCATCGTTTAATTAATAATGAATTTTGTTCTGGCATAGTGTTTAATATATTTAGTGTGAAAGGGAAAAGGGAAAAGGAAAAAGAGGAGATGTAAGCCACTTGAATGAATACTCCAAATGTATGAAGCCCCCACTAGCATTCCACTGAGACTGGTAGGTAAGCTGTCCATCATCCGGACTTATCCTCCCTTTTTGCTCTTCAATAAAATTCATTCAACTTCCTAACAATATAACTTGTGGCCATTTACAAATTGATCAGAAGAAAATGATTTTATTGGATAATTTATATGTAAAAGTGATAGTTTTACTAAGAAGTACATAAAATTAAAAGGCAATCAAATATATTTGATAAGTGAGTGTATGGATTGATTTATTTTAAGTAGTTTTTTTTAAAAAAAAAAAATTGAAAGTGTTTAGAAAATACCAAAAATGATTTTAAATACTTTTTAAGACGGAAAACAAAAAAATATAAGAAAAACAAAATCTAAACGTTTCAATTTGTTTGACCTACTTGTGTCTCCCTTTGTTTCAATTTGTTTGACCTAGTTTTCTTTGTGTTTCAACTTTTCACATGACATATTTAAAATCACAAAATTAATTAACATTTTGATACATTTTACAGATTTTTAATTCTAGACCACAAAATCTAAAAGTTTTCTTTAATCTTTTAAATTTCGTGATAATTAATTCAAAATAGGAGTTAATATCTCATATGATCACTCAACTTTGAATTGTTCAATTTAAAGTCATTCAATTTTGAGTTGTCCACTTAGAAAGTCACTCAACTTTGTTTTATAACTCAAAAGTCACTCAACTATTGAGGTTTCACTTAGAATGTCACTTAACTATTGATATTTCACTTAGAAAGTCACTCAATCAATTTAAATATTTTTTTCATAAAATTTTTATTGAAATTTATTTTTATGTTAAACTATTTTTTAAAGAAATAATCAGATATTTATTCTAATTATTTTGTTAATCCGAATTATTTAATTATATTTTTTTAAAAACACATACCGTAGCAATTGACCCCACAAAAACCTTTTTCTGTTTTAGCAATTATATAACTGGGATTAAATATGTTAAAAATGATCCAAAAAAGAAGAAGTTGGAATTAATAAGAAGTAATAAAAAATACGCAGCACAGTACCCTTTAAAAAAAAAAGGAAGGTAAAAAGAAATATTATACTTCAACAAAATTCAATAAAATAATTAAAATAATTTATTATTTTTTAAAAAAAAATATTTAATATTTTTTTGTATTTTACAAAATTTAATGAAAAAAATTAATTTAAATTAGTTGGGTGGCTTTTTAAGTAAAATATCAATAATTACATGACTTTTTAAGTAAACTATAATAGTTGAGTGACTTTTAAGTTATAAAACAAAGTTGAGTAATTTTCGAAGTGAACAACTCAAAGTTGAATGACTTTCTAAGTGAACTATTGAAAGTTGAGTGACCATCTAAGATATTAAATCTTCAAAATAGGTCACTCAATTTAAAACGGAGGGATAAGTCACTTTAAAAGTGAAGCCCCACCCCACACACACATAACACATTTGTGGACAAGGTGTAAATTAGATAAGGCAGAAATATCGGGGAAGAGGGGCCTATAAAATGATGGCCCTTCATGAACCAAATTATTGCATTGCCATAACACATAATTCTCCTATACGTGTATATCTTTCTCCTTCTTCTTAGCAATAATAGTATATTGGTGTCATGGCTCGCAATTACGCTTTCTATTTCACTATTGCTCTTTTGGTGATGTCTGGTAAATGATTTATATATTTCTACGCCTCATTATATATCTTTTTATTTGATATTTGGTATATGTTTATTATCTTTTATACATTTGGAAAACAATAACATATTGATTTTATTTGATTTTTCAATTAGTTTATTTGGATGAGTCTACGAAAGTGAAAATAGATGCTGCGAGAGACGTATCGCGGACTATAACAGATTTGAAATCTATGTTCTATAAATATGTTTGTGTGGTTAATTGCCTTTAATTTGCTTGTGTGTTTTCCTTTTCTCATTTAAGCTTTCTTTTTTTTTTTAATGGAAAAAATTGAACGACTAAGTTCTACTTCTACCTTATAATAATAGAGGAAGGATAATGTCGGATGTAATATCTATCAAGATGAGTTGTGTTTGCCTACAATAGTTGTACTTTTCGTTTGGAGTGGAACTCTATAATCAATTTGCTTTATGGAAGATTTGTTTTCTGTTTACTAAAGATAGTAATTGAAAGCTATCTTAGTTGGGTTCATGAGGAGGGAATGCGGACCATATATATATATAATTGAAAGTTATCTTAGTTGGGTTCATGAGGAGGGAATGCGGACCATATATATATATATATATACACACACAATGGTGAACTCAGGATTTGAAGATTTCGGGTGCATCAATATTACCTTAGCTTAAATATGAGCTCTAAGACAAACTTAAAAAATAAAAACAATAAATTAGCGTTGTAGCTATACTCAAACTCAGGTCTCGTGGGTGGTTCCTCTATACTTTTATGAGTGTACAGTTAATTATATCCTAATTTATGTCAGTTTCTCAAGATAGATATACACTTATACACACGATTTTTTTCAAAGTTAACCGGTGCACGTGCATGCCGCCCTATAGGGTGGATCCGCCTCTGTATATATATATATCTAAAATATGATTGGAGTTGGACCAATTAATATTATTGCAAAACGAATAAGGTTTGTTGGTGGATGTTTGTAAAATAGAGTGTTTCACTGATTTTGGTGAGGATTAAAGTTTCTGGGAAGGATCAATATGGGTTATGTTGCGGTGGTGGGACTGCTCGACCTTAATTAAAGATTTCAGATTCAAACTCTGAATGTGGAGAAAAATTTGTTGAGAGCAATATCCCTAGAATGGCCCTGTAGTGCGCGATTTAAATTTAATCATTGTTTCATATATATGCAAACACCAGACACTAAGTGAGAAACAAATATATACATTTGCATACTATTCTCTTAATGAACAACTATTTAATTATGTTCGCTATTTTTTAAAAGTGGACATAAATTAAATAGCAATGCCCAGATAGATCACACCACCAATTTTTTATTGGAAAAGAACACTTGTATATCCCAAAAAGGGAAACTATTTATAAGCGGCTATTTTCTTACTTTATATCTTCCCCTCTTATTTTTAATTACTAATTCAAGTTGATCGCTCGATACCATCGAAGTATATATTGATGGTATCAAAGAGAAAGAAACATTGTTTCAGTGAAAAACCTACTCAGTTACTCCTTGATACCATTAGAGTATATATATACTTTGATTGCATCAAGAAGGAAGAGGAAGTGTTTCAGTGAAAAGACTGTTCAATTATTGATTGATACTATGAGAGTATATAGATACCATATACTCACTCTGATGATATCAATAGTGATTTAGTGAATAGAACAAGGGGGCAATCAGATAAATAGTTTGGGTTGTTGGTTTAATCTGGATAAATAAATTGGATTTTGGGTCCAATTTAAATAAATATTTTGCCTAGTGGGTCCAATTTGTGTTGTTTTTTCTGTAACAACTCTAATTTCACAAAGTAACATTTAAATATTATAATCACTAAACTCACAGTTACAACAGAAAATGAAACTAACAAGGAAATTGCAGAACAATAATGAACTAGTAAAGCAAAGAAACTATTGAAGAAGATAATTAGCTAGAAGGAAGATGAGAAGCTTAAACTCAAAGAAAGGGATGAGAGAGCTAGACATTTTTCTCAACAATTTGCCTAAACCGTTCTTTCTCATCCGTCATCCTTTTAACTAGTTGTTAATTGAGTCTAGATCCCAAATCAACCTATGCAAAGACCTTCCAATTTTATTGCTTCTTCTCAGCCGAATAACTAGTTGTGTGACATCCATATAGGTTTCAACATTTGGCTGAGATTGGTTCATAGTATATTCTCAATTTTTAATTACCCAAAGACTTTTGGCAGAATTGCCGGCACGACCACTGGCTCTAGACGATGTGCGTACCGAAAGGGTGTCGCAAAATACTTACCGATGAGGAATAGTATCTTTGGTTGATCTGTCCTTCCTCCTTCTTTCTTCGTAGATTACTTAAAAGTGCTTTCGACTTTTAAGTAAATTTTTATAGTTTTAGAGGTGTTTGATAAGGTTATAAAGTACTTTTAAGCACTTATTTTTAGGTTAAAAAATTCAAAAATAAGTCAAAGATAGCAGTAGAGTACCATCTACTTGTCACTTTTAACTTTTGATTTATAAGTTACTTTTTATAAGCTCATCCAAACAGGTCAATAGTGTGAAATGGAAAAAATTTCTTGAATAAATATATATTTTGTAAACAGTTTTATTAGGTGAAGTGAATTGAACATGTGCATATTGTGAAATGGAAAGTAAAACGGAGAAAGAGCCTAAGCCACTTTTATATCAAAGGTATTATTATATTTGTAGTTATTATACAAATCTAGTTGAATCCAAATCTATGACGATGACCACTAGCATATGTCCCTTTGAGAGATTAAAAGTGGAAGGAGACTACTAAAAATGTGATCAATATCCAGACTTATCCTCTCCTTTTTCTTGCATATAATTGATTCAACAAATATTGGTGCCTAATTATATAACTTCGTTAAAGACCGGCTGTAAATTAAATGTTAGGATCAATCGCTTATTATTATATTAAAAATATAATTGATAACAAAGAAAGCATTATGTTTGATCATGACTAGATCGATCCAATAGGGACAGAGCTAAGTGGGCGTTCGGCCGGGGTTCAGACAAACCCACTATCAACAATAGTTTCTTAAAAAAAAACATGTTTTGCAATATTCTAACCTTCTGTCCTAAAATGTAGAACCCCCTAACTCCTAATTTTGGTTCCGCCTCTGCGACCCGAGACACCTCAACCCCCTCATGGGCCTAACGTTACCCAATATTTAGATAGACAGAAATATGAGGGAGAGATGCCTATAAATTCATTGCCTTTCATGAAGTAAAAAAGATTGCACTACAATAACATTGCATAATTCTGTCCTCTCTCTCTCCATCTTAATTAGTACGTAATACTATAGTCTATATTGTTATGGCTCGCAATTACGCTTTCTATTTCACTGTTGCACTTATTGTGATATCTGGTAATGATCTTTTACTACACTTCTCTCCCTTTTCATTATACAGTGTAATTTTTTAACGTTCGAGCAAAAATGGTACTATGACATATTGTTTTGACACTTGATTTTTTTTGTTGTTATTGATGGAATATAGTTTATTTGGCGGAGTCTCCAAGTGTGAAAGTAATTGCTGCGAGAGACTTGTCGCAGACTCTAACAGATATGAAATCAAAACTCAATGGTTATAAATTGATGGGTGGTTGTGGTGGATACTGTCGACAGAAGAGTGATTGCTTCGATAGGACATGTCCCCGTTGTTACTATGATGTTATTAAACTTACTTACGGCTGCCACTCGTAAAGGATCGTCGATCGTCGATGGCCAACACAATATGATTTATGTTACTTCTAAGTTCTAAATATATGAGTAAATGTTTGTGTGGTTTAATGTCTTTAAGCTTTTTTTATGGGAAAAAAATAAAACGATTAAGTTCTACTTCTAGTTATATAAATTTATAATAGAGGTCGGACAATGTAGGATGTAATGTATATTTATCAATATGGGTTGTGTTGGCCTATAATTATGATCCTCCTGCAGTATTTCTACGTTTACCTTATTCAAACATTAGATATACACGATTAATGTTAAAAATTTGTATTTGATTTCAAATATTTTGTACTAAAGTTTTGCCTTTCGAATCCCAAACATCTTTCAGTTTTATTTTAAATTTATATTTGACTTCAAATATTTTAAATCTTGACTTCAAATATTTTACATGTAAAATGTCATTAAACTTCAGTAATGTGTGGCTAACGTGTAGCTGAATATTTTCGCTTGATTCATGTCAAGGTATATATTTGACTAAACTTTAGCTACATTTGAATGAAGTTGAAGTGAATAATTTTTTTTTGCGAATTTCAATAATAAAACACATGATTTAATATTTAAATCTATCAAATAAGTGTACTCTTTTTTTTCATTAAAATTCTTTTATTAGTTTTTTTCTAGTAAAATTTTAACGAAGCATAATATTTATGAGTAATAAACATCTAATTGTATTGTGATTGTCCAGTTAAATACATAAACTTTTTAGATAAGTTTGAATCAAGAAAGCAACTTGTAAGTAGCTCAAACAGATACCTAGCAAGCAACTTCCTGAAAAGTCAATACAACAACTTTCTCAAATTAATTGCAATCAAGCAGACAACTTACAAGTAGCTCAAGTAGATAGGTTGTAAGTAGCTCAAATAATTTTTTTAATGTAAATTTTATGTATTCAGTAGCACGAGTCTTTTATTTCATCCAAAATCTATACAACACACAAGCAGAAGGGGACAATATAGCCTAAACCTTCATAAATAAGTATTAATATACAATCTTTTAAGACAGATATATTATGTACGACAAAAACTAAAGAAAGATATATCATAGCTAGTGACTTCAAATATATTCTTTCTTTGCCTGTGTTTTATGAAAAGCCTTGCAGCAAATTCTCCTCCTTCCTTTTTTATAAATAAAAAGCTATATATGTTTATGTGTACAATGGTCCAAAGAAAAATAAAATCTCTCTCTCCCTCAATCTTTTTGACCATATCTTAATATTTATTATTATTTCATAAACAATGGTAGGTGAAGCGAATTGAAAACATGTGAATAGTGTGAGATGGAATTCATATACATTTTAATTCTATGTATTATTAATATCTTGTTTTGTATATTTTTTTATATCTATGTATAACTAATAACTACACATTATATTTGGTATTAGGCTATTTATAACTAATGCATGACAAATAATTAGGAATGCAAGTATTTCTAATGCATGCATTAGCATGATTACAGAAACAATTGCTTCTCAAAACCTTCTCTGTAACCTTCCGTATAGCTTAGAGGTTATTTTTATAGATAAATATATAATTTTTTAACATTGCATAATATTTTTTTTAATATACAATAACTCAACATAATTAATGTCATCACAATTAATAAATGTATTACAAAATGCATCCTATTATACACCCCTATCAAATGATCCATGTGTAAGCCACGTGCATAGCAAAGGCATTATATTCGTCTTTAATATATATACTAAATAAGGATAAACTACAGAATATGACAAACATTCCTATATATTCAAGAAAAATAGCTACATTTTTTTTTCATGATATATGGATATAACTACACAATAAATAGCAAAGTTAATTATATACAAATAAATAATTTTTTATATATATTCAATATAAATAAATATTAAATAAGAAAGTTATTATTGAATGCCTAATTAATTATGGCAGGCACGTTTTAATTGATCTTTTCCCAATGTTTACCATCATCAACTTTTTCTCTTTTATCAAGATTCATTTATCATATATTTTCTGATTTTTTCCCCAAATTCATTCAAATTCAAGATTCTTTTACATCATTCTGGGAGCGATTTTTGTGATTTGTATCCATCGGGTATCTTTTAATTGTATCTTTATCTCGTCATTATGAAGGTTATATATTTACTCATCTATATTTTCATCTATTTTCATAAGATTTTGAATCAAGAATTTGTTTATCCATCAATGGCTAAAACTGGTACGAGGAGGGTTACGAGAGGTATACATTTATTTGACAAATTGTTGGACGAGCTACCTTCTTTTAATTTGTGTATTACTCAACAACAAGTCAAAATTGCAGGCTCTATTGTTGATATGGAAAACGGAAGAAGAACAAAGAAGGTTAATGACCCTATACCCTTAAATTTGCTTGAAGAAATCGAACATACAAAATAGTAAAGAGGAAAGAAGGTTCAAAACCTTTATAAGTGAAAACTAATCTTGAAAAGAGGAGAAAAGTCAACAATCTTGATTCAAGTGGATGTGAAAAAAAGAGCAGCCAAGCAGGAAAAAGAGAAAAATGAGATTGAGATTTGTATGCTTTATTTTTTTAGTTTGATGTCATTTACTTATATATCTCAACATGTGTATTGTGTGACATTGTCATTGTGGATTGTCCTCTTGTATTGAAATTGTTAAACAGATTGATTGCGCATGAATATAGTTGTTAAAAATGAGTACAAGAAGAACATGCACAAAAAAGAGATTGAAGGTTCTCTTGTCAATTTTATATATAGTAGAATACTTATATACATTGATAGTTGTATTATTATATAAGCACAAGTTGAAATGTTGATCTGTGAATATAATTATATCTGAATACATAAGTACTCTATCAAATTTAAAAAGTTGATTAGGAAATTCAAGTATAACTGGATACATTAATACTATATTTTTATAATAAAATGCTTGAGTTAACACAAAACCTCAAGTATTACAAGAAAAAAATGACCAAAAACAGATTGATGTTTGTTGGCATTTTCAAATTTTTATATAGAAGCATGCTTATACAGTTTGATACCCACAAATTGTATCTTGTTTATCATTTTGTCTAATGTGTCCATCTTTTTGTTTAACAACAGTGTTGAAATGTATCCATATTTTTGTTTAACAACGACGTTGTATTCATCTTTATATACATAGATACTTGTATATATTGTTATATGAGCACAAGTTAAAATGTTGATTTGCGAATACAGTTATATCTGGATACATAAGTACTCTATCCAATATAAAAAGTTGATTAGGGAATACAAGTATAGTTGAATACATTAATATTGCATTTTTATAATAAAATTCTTGAGTTAACACCAAACCTCAAGTATTATAGGAAAAAATTGACATGAATACTTATACAGTACGTTTGATACCCACACCTTGTTTATATATCTAATTTGTCCAACGTATTCATTTTTGTGTTTAACAACAGTGTATTCATTATATTCTATATTGATATATTCATTTTTTGTTTAACAACTAGTGTATTCATTTTTCAAATTATCGTGATCTTATGCTAAATTTATATACTTACAGATATATTGTTACATTAAGTTTTAATAAATACTTGAATCCTGAATATAATAATACTTTGAGTTTTATATGCTAACCGTACAAGTAATACATTTTCCATTTGTAGGATATCGATTTATCACAGCATATCGATGTGTTCTCTATTACTTGCGTAAAAAAAACAAGTACAACGTTAACAGCCGATACAGATACCCAATTGTTGATTGTTTGTTCAAGACAAAGATTGCTGACATTTATGCCGCGTATGCTAACGTTGAAAGCAAAATTTGTGTTGCAAACATTGAAAACGACATATGTGAATATATAAATGACTACAGGTTGATGGCTGTTATTCCATAGAATACAGTCGACAACGTACTCATACCAGTTAATGTGAAGCAGATGAACCATTGGGTATTGGTTGTTCTGTCATTGATTGAACGACACATTCATGTATATGACTCATACACAGCAGCAGCAGGACATGATTCTTTTGTTAGGGTGGAAATTCAAAAGCTTGCTCATTTCTACCGATATATCTGTCCATGTATTATGAGGACGATACGCAAGATCTGAACATTCCATTCGATGTGACATACCTGCAAGATATACCTCAGCAGCGATATGGTGCAATGTATGTTTATAAAAAAAAATGCATCATTCTATAAATTGATATAACTCTACGAAATCTATTATTTAACAAATTATATATATATGTACAGAGATTGTGGACTGTATTTGCTTGCATTTGTGGAGTACTTAAGTGATGGCGAAGGCATTTCTGTTGAAACCATTGATGCTGAGGTTACTTCGTATTAGATATGATGCACCTCTTTGAGAATACGCGGCAAAGAAGAATGAAGATGGAGATGTTAGCGACAATGAGGCACCGCCTGAGTTGAACATGATGCCATGCTCAGAAATGGACAGTAGTGAAATTGTCATATCATCAACTAGTAGCCTATCTAAGTTTTTAATTTTAAGATGTTTTGAAACTACTATTTCGTTTTGAATATATGTCTAGTCGTTTTTGGCTTAAAGTATTTTAATTAATGAATAAGTGAATTTCTTTCTGGGCAATTAAGAATCGTTGACCGGCTTCATTTTTGTATGCATATTCTTTGTATCATATTTAACTATATTTATGTATATTAGTATTTAACTATATTTTTGTATGCATATTCGCGGTATCTTATTTAACTATATTTATGTATATTAGTATTTAACTATATATTTTTGTATGCATTTTCGTTGTATCTTATTTAACTATATTTATGTATATCAATATTACTAAACAGTAATTGCTCACACAATTTAGTCTTGTTTAGCCATTTTTATCAAGGAATATCGGTAACATAACTTTGTTCAGGATGAATTTATAATAGAATTTATCGTGGCTCCTAAAATATCACATTGGTTATAACATGTTCATGTTTAAAGTTAAATCCAATAAAAAACAGTTGTATGCAAATAAAATCACTTTTATTCAATAATTGTATATTTACTCAAAAGGTATATTCTAAATATATGGGTATGTATTATTGTGTATTTTTAGTTAAATGTATTTCAGTTTTTACCTTCATTGATTTTTTAGTTAACGTTTTTTCTAAGTTTTATTCGGTCATTATAATGACATATCAATACCACATCTTTTGAGAGAGAATGAAGTATTTAAACTGATAAGAACATGATCGGATGTCTTTAAATAAGTAATTATTAGTTCTAATGTTAATAATGGAAAGTTGCTCATTGGATTGTATGGACGTAAAGAAGGATAGTGGGGTTACATTTAGAGTCAATTCCTTATTTAGTTTATTGTACTTAAAGATGTATTAATGTATAGATAGAAAAATAAAAAATGTATACAAAAATACAGCGAAAAAAAGATATAAAATGTAGTCATTTATTGTAAATAACATACTTATAGCTATTGAACTTCAATAACCCTATAAATATAGTCATTTTTGTAAGTTGCTCAAAATATAATACCAAGGTAAAATCCAAATCCATGACGATGACCTACTAGAAAGGTGCTCACTTATCCCTCCCCTTTTTCTTGCATGAAATTGATTCAACAATCGATACCTAATTATAAATCTTAGTTCAAGAAAAAGTTGTAAATTAGATTGGTAAAAGTATGAGGAAAAGAAGCCTATAAATTCATTGCTTTTCATGAAGCAAAAAATTAACAATACATCTTTCTCTTATATATCTTTCTCCGCCTTAGCAATATTCTTGTCATGGCTCACAATTATGCTTTCTATTTCATTGTTACGCTTCTGGTGATGTCTGGTAAATAACATTTTTCTACGCCTTCCACTCTTTTTTTATTCGCTATGTTTCTATGTATGTCCTCTTTTACACTTGATTTTTTAATGGATTATATAGTTTATTTGAATTAGTCTCCAAGAGTGAAAACTGCCGCTATGAGAGAACTAAGTGGATATAACTTTATCATTGGACGTGTCCCTATTGTTACTACGATGTTAAAAAACATACCTATGGCTGCCATTCATAAAGGATCGATCATTGATGGCCAACACAATATAAATTATGTTGCTTTTATGTTCTAAGTATGACATAGTGTTTGTGTGGTTTAATGTCTTTTGATTTTGTATTTTTTCTTTATGTTAGACGTAATAGGATGTAATATCACGATGTGTTGTGTTTGGCTTACAACTGTTTAATTTTGAATGAAACTCTATGATCATTTTGCTTATCATTTATCAAGATTTGTTTCCTCTTTAGTACTATAGTTTTGTCATGTACATGTTTTCATGTCAATATATTAATTTCTTCGGTCTATATAATTTATAATGTTATTATTTTTTCTTTTAGTACTAACTACTAACTAAGTAGTGTTTTATTTAATCAATAAAGTATTTATTTTTATTCTTTTTAGATTTTACCTTATTTACAAATTACGAAGAGGTTCTTTTCAATCACAATGAGTACATTAAATATGTATATATTAACATAAGTTGTGGACCTGTGGTGAGTGCCTGAGTGGTTACGTTCGAGATTTCTTCTTCAGAAATTAAATTAAAAGGTCTTAGGTTCTGAGAAAATGTGAGCTTACACATTCTTAATTCTATTAATGAACTCGAGCTAAGAGAGAAAGAAGGAGAAAAGAATCTTATTGATTATTGAGAATCAGTGTTACCTTCAAAAATGAGCCTTGTGCTCAGTCTTATAGTACTAAACTAGAAAATATCTTCTAACTGAACAAACTATGACAGCTCATCACTAAGTAACTAACAGATGGATGAATTGTAACTAACTGAGGGACTAGGTTCATTATGTATCTCAACAAATTAATGGACCAAAATACATTGGACAATGCATTTGAACAAGTTTGAAACTCTGAAATGAAAAAAAAAAAAAAAAAAAAAAACATGTTGGGGAGTGCTGCCCTCAAAATTAGCCCCTCAAGGTGCACTTTCGAATTTAATCAAGCTCTATTATGGCTATCAGACACCAAATAAAAAATAATAAAAATAAATATTTAATCGATACTCTTTACTTTTTCATAGGCATTTAATCAAGGATATATAGTCAAAATTCTTCTTAGTTAGTTTCTTAAGAGTTGAGTAATTTTTTAAGAGAAAAATTACCTATCTACACACCTTTATTTATTATAATTTCTATTATTCTCTACCATTCTAAAATATTACCAAAATCTCTTATTTTACTCTCAAAACCCCAACCTCCGGATACATAACTTCACACTCTCAATACTCATGTTTCTCTTGATTAATTCACTCCATCAATCTCTCCCTATTTTCACTCCCACAATCTTATCAGTTAATTCTTTCCTTACAATTTGAAATTCAAAATCATTTTCTCTCCAATCAAATCAATTTCAACTTCTTGGTAGTTTTCGTCTTCCTTGTTTCTCTTTGTTCATCCTTGTTTTTCTTTTTCTTTTCTTTTTTTGATTTTTTATCATCAATTAGCTGATGTTAGTCCAAGTCTCAGTGGGCACATGCCAGTAAACGTATGGAAAAAGTGTGTGCAGAATATGCTCACCATACTTCTTGACATGTTGACCCAATACTCTAATATTGTAGTTGATGACATGGTCGAGCCTGATGAAAATTAAACCCATAAAGGATCAGACTACACAGGGACAATAAGGATCTTCTGGGAACTTAGTAGCCTTTGTTGAAAAGATAGATGTTGAATTTGTTGGAGAAGGCAAAATCGAAGAAGGATATATTTGAACTCCCATCTTTACCAAAGTTATAGATTCTCAATATATCTTGTTTATTTTGTTTCTTAAATTAGTCTTTGTTAGTGGTATGAAATTTCTGATACATCAATGCTATAATAGATTTATGTTTTATGCAATTTATCATATATCTATTTATACATTGATACATGACCCTAATATTGTTGAATATTCGACTAGTGGGTTTCTTGTTCAATACTTATGTATAGGGGTGTACAAAACCGAACCAAAAATCGAACCAAACCGCAAATCGAGTCAAACCGGAAAAAAAAACCCGACTAGTGGTTTGGTTTGACTTTGTCACACCCCAAAACCAGATGTGATGGCACGTGCCCAAACCCCACCGGACACGTCAGCCTAACACCCAAAAACCCGACGATACAGAATTTATAAAACAAGAATAAGATAGAAAGATAAGCGGAAGTCTTTAAATAAACTCAAC
>JAJOOR010025434.1:0-13806 GCA_036250505.1 Solanum acaule | reverse complement strand
TGTTCTTCCTTGAAGATGGCCTTCTCTTTTCAAGCTTGTGAATTTTCAGAGAAAATCCAAGTTTTGTTTGCCAAATCTTGAGTTTGTGTTTTGTGTTAAGAGATTATATCAAAATGAACACAAACTCCTTTGGACCGCTCATTAGTTAAGATCCTGTCTCTTTGGAAAGACGTGCACCTATAACATCAGAAATGGCAGCCTTTCTGACAGCTGTCTTCGTCCTTTCACATACTCAGTCTTGTAGGGACCAAGTCCCTTGCAAACTTTTCTTAGTAAGTTCTTGAGAAGACGTGCTATCTCTCTCTCCTTTTGAATGAATGAATTAATTTGTTGTTTGTCATGTTGACTAAGTCAACCATAAAGAGTTATTAATCATTGGACAAACAACCTCATCCATTCTGATTGGTGTAGTACGCTGACACCTCACCAACCTCTGACAAGACAGATTTACACCTGTATACCATTATAGATTTGGACGAGAGAACTCGTCCGCTCTTCCTATTAGTGCAATACACTGCATTTTTCATCTACCACATGATATGACAGTTTTATAGTTGTACCCCATTTGAATCTGGACAAGAGCATT
Source organism: Solanum acaule (assembly GCA_036250505.1). Classification (NCBI taxonomy): domain Eukaryota; kingdom Viridiplantae; phylum Streptophyta; class Magnoliopsida; order Solanales; family Solanaceae; genus Solanum; species Solanum acaule. The sequence goes on along the minus strand of JAJOOR010025434.1, from coordinate 13,220 downwards.
CTATCAGGGACCAGATCCCTGCATTTGTAAGGATCATCAAAGCACCTAGAATATAACATTTTCCCCCTTTTTGATGATGACACACAAATATTCCTCACACTGAGTTTATTCATTCATTTCAATGTCATCAGTCCCAGTAACAAGGATCCGGTTCCTTGTTAGATCTCTAAGTTTGTTAAATCATCAAAACTTAACATCAAATAAAATTTCCCCTATTTTTGATGATAACAAACTTATTCACCAGTTCCCCCTATCAACAAGAATTCTTCAGGTAACTGGAGTTTCATCATCCCCGAAGTTTGTCAAATCATCAAAACAACAAAATAGCATTTCCCCCTTTTTGATGATGACAAACTTGTTCAACTTCTTCCCCCTAACGGCATGACCATGTCCTCTTCAAGTAGCTAGCATTGATTCCCCCTATCGGTATGACCATGTCTTCTTCAAGTAGCTAACATCAGTAATCTCTAACCTTAAACAATTTTCCCCCTTTTGACATCATAAAAAAGGGTTAAAACAGTAAACCAAGTTGACAAAAATGCAGTTCAAGCAAATTCATGGCCACTTGGGCAACACTGAGCATGAGTAAAAATGGATAAAGTAATGAGACAAGTCAGTAGAAACAAGACATTTTTCATTCATGAACAAAAGATCAGCAATCAAAGCATTGCACATATTATTACGAATAAGAACCAAGACAATGCCCACTGAGTTTCAATAGAGAACGAGGAGGACTGACACGGGAGTTTAGGAAGAGAGGGAATGACTTAGGAGCAAGGGATTGACAGAATAGACTTAGTAGAGAATATCCCTTAGCATTTTTTTTGAAGCCTCCCTTAAAGTTCACACATTCTTTGCAGCCCAACCTTCATGTTGAACCTTCAGGGCTGCCAGTTTTTTTTTCCAACCTGGTCCCTCTGATTGTGCTGTTTCAGAAGTCGAGCCTTAAGGCAAACCATTTCAGTATCTCTGTTAGCAATAGCAACTATCATAGCTTCCAACACAAGCCTGAGTTTCTCATGACAGAAAGATTGATGAAATTAAACTTATTCAAGGCCTCCGATATGAATAGATCAATAACCGAGGAACCATTTCATTTTTTTAATTTTTTTTCAGACACCCTCCTATTCAGAATACTTTAAGTTCTCAGAATATCACTTTTTCCTTTTTGAACATCATCTTTTCCACCTTCTTCTTTTTGCTTGTTGGACCTGTCCCTCTTCACACTTAAAAACATCTTCATCAGAAAATTCTCTAGTAAGAACAAAAGGTTTAACCATTTGAAGTGTTTTTGAGAGAGGAGAAAAAAGGGTTTTTTCAAAAATTTCTGATTTTGGAAGGGGATTTGAAAAGAAATATGGAGTATAAAGGAAGTGAAAGGGTGTATTATGTGAAAGAAAGTGTCATTTTGGTATTCAAAAGATGGGACAACGGTCAGATACCTGAATGACAGATATGTGGCAATTGCAACAATTCTCATGCATAATTCAAACTGCAATGTTAAGAGTGCTAACCTTCGAGAACGGACCGGGTCCCTATCTGTAGTTTGAATATGATTGCCTAGATCTGTCCTGACCTCTATTTTCCATCAGCCCTTTTGCCATGTGTGTATACCTACAAAAGGTATAAAATTGAATTTGCTAAAACATACATAACTGAAAAGCAAAGATACCTCTCCCTTTGCATAGTCATGAGAGAGTTGATTGCTTCAGGCAGGATCCATTCAAGAAGATTTTAGCATTCCCAACATCAGTTTGATTATCGCAGCCAGGTCTTCTAGGAGCTTCAAGATGCTGCTTGATCCACAAGAGTTGAGCACCTCAAGTTGCACTTGCTACATTCTCTGCCTCAGTTGTTAAAAGAGCAACTAAATCTTGCCTTTTAGTTCCCCATGAGTGAGAGATCAGCCTATACCATAAGACACTCCTGAGGTACTCTTCCATCAACATGATACATATCATAATCATTATCACATGTTTCTCCAAATCAAAAAGTCTCCTGATGGACAGAATAGAACCGGGTCCCCTGTCTTCTTCAAATGTCTCAAGATTTTCTTAATTAGCAGCCTTCAAAAGTGATTCCTTTGTACAAGAATGGAATCTCTGAACCAGGTTCATTAGTATCCAACTTCAAGTTAGTGCCCATGGGAGTATGAATTGTCTAGGCATCCATAATATGAAACTTTTTCAGCAACTTCTCTGAGCTGGTACCAGGTCCCTGTCTTTGCGAAACTTCATGATGACATTACCCCTTTTTAACATTGTCTTGACTCTAAGTATTTTAAGCCTTTTGAGTAGCTCCTTGATGAACTTTTCTTGACAAACAAGGGTACCTTTGGAAGTTTGCTTGATCTACAGCTCCAAGAAGAAATTTAATTCTTCCATTATGCTCACTTCAAAACTCACTATTCATGAGTGCCACAAATTCTTCACACAACACCTCAAAGGTTGCTTCAAAGATGATATCATCAATATTTACTTGAATAATCAACAACTCCCTTCCTTGTAATTTTAAAAAGAGGATTTTGACAATTTTACCTCTTTTGAAACCATTGTTGAGAGGAGCTTGGACGACCTGTCAGCTGGTCAGGAAATCGAGTGTCATACTTTGCTTTTTTCAAACTCAGCTTGATCATCTTCTTCATTCTCACCTTCAGAATTCACATTATCAGTTTGAACTGTATCATCTTTGTTCAACACTATCTAGTGGACCGGGTCCCTCATCAGGTTCATCATTTGTATCAGCTTCCTTGAAACTGTTGGATTCATGAAGAGGATGTTCTTCAGCAAGCGTACTATTTAGACCGTCTCTCTAAATCTGAAGTAGCCTTTCCATCTCAGAATCTTCTTTCTTTTGTAACTTCTCAATTCTTCCAGACTCATCAAAAATCACATGACCACCTTTTTATACACCTGATAAGCCTTGCTGGAGGAAGAGTATACCACAACTATTCTTTCATCAATATTGAGATCAAACTTCTCTATATCATTATTTTGGTCACAAAACATGTAGTATTCACATCTTCATCCCGAAAGTTGTTTAAAAGATTAAAAGCATGCTTACTCCAACTGAAGGATGATCTGATATGCTTCTCTTTAACACAAGCATTGCAAACTTTGTCATCTGCAAATTTTATTTTGGGCAGACCAGGGACCAGGTCCCTTGACACACGTTTGTTAAGCAGAGGAGCCCTCACATGACTGAGTCTCCTAAGTCATTGATAAATATACTCACCTTGACCACAAAGGAAAGTGAGACTGTTACTACAAGCAATGTTCAGATCAGCAATATACATGTTCTTGCATCTCTTTTCTGTCAAGATTATCACTTGAGAGAGCAAGTTTGTGACAACACATTTTTTTATAAGAACTTAACTTCATTTCATTCATCACAAATCTGTGAAAAACTTGAAAGATTGTACTTCAACCATTGACATAGTACACATCCTCAATAGTGTGTTCCATAGATTTTCCAAACATGCCTACACAAAAAATATACCCTTTCTTGCCATCGCCAAATGAGACACCTCCACCTTGAAGTGCCTTGAGAGAGAGGAAGTTTTGCAGTTTTCTCAGTCATGTGTTTTGAGCATCCACTATTTATATACCAACACTAACTGATGTTATCTCCTCTTACTTGCATAGCAAATCACTTGTTAGCCTTGGGAACCCATTTGAGACAGAATTCCCAGTAAGTAGATAATAGAGCGATAAGAGAATCTTTTGTCCAATAAGGCAGACTGGTTTTCTTCAACTTGGGACCAAAAGCACGACCAGGTCCCTTCTTCTGCCTGTTCCTCTGTTGAATAAGTCTCTTCTTCTGCTTATTCCTCTGTTGACCAGGTCCCTTCTTCTTCTTCTTCTTCATGTTCCACTATTTGGAATAGTTTGAGAGGTTATCTTGGATTTTTTTCCAAGCTGGGAAATCCTTCTTCAAATGACCATCACAACCACAATGAAAACACAACAAATTGTTAGACACGGACACATATTTGCTATGGAGATTATAAGAAGGATTTTTGCTTGAATTTCCTAACCCCTTCCCATCATTTTGACCCTAACTGATAAGATTAGCAAGCAATTTTGAAGAGGTGGTCCATTTGAGATATTTGTTCAGTTTTTCTTTGACATGGACCAGGTTCCTCTCTAATTGATTATTTCTCTCCAAGGCCATAACAAGTTTTGTTTTAGCAGTATTCAAATTGGTTTCTAGCTTGATTTGCAAGCTTTTAGCCTCTCCCTTTCCTCTGCCACATTTCTCACTCAGCATCTTTAATTTTTCCCTAATTTCTAGATTTTCAGCTTCTAGAACTATCAATTGTTCTTCTATAACAGACATTTGGTCAACCAAGGCTACCTTTTCTTCATGAAGGATATCTAGGCTATTATTCATCAGATCTTTTTCAGTTGTTAACTCAATGATAGAGTCAATAAAAAAAACGGCTAGACTTCTCAACTTCGTAACAGAGTAAACATGAAGGTTTTGTTTAAGATCAGAAAGGGTTACCTCTTCTTCAGCTTCTTCATCATCAGATTTTTCCATAAAAGCAAACGTGGCATCAAATACATCTTCATCATCTTTGACTGCAAGCATGGATGCATCTTTAGGATGTTTTGACTCTTCTGGTCACTTGAGGAATCACCCCAAATAGCAAGAGCCTTCTTCACCCCATAATCGACAATTTCTCTTCTGTTGACTTGTCACGGACCTGGTCCCTTCTTTTGTTTTTGCCTTTGAGAGTGAGACTGTCCTTTCTTTTGTCCATCTCATGAACTTGAAGATGTTCAAATAGAGCATCCAACGACAGTACTTCAGGATCCCCTGCCTTATAGGCAATATCAAGTTGATCAGTACAAGATCTGGGAAGAATCTCCAATATCTTAGTAATCTGCTTCCACACAATGACATGTTCTTCTAGGAACATGAGCTCATTTGTAATGGTATAGATTCACCTTCTTCCAAGGTAAAGCTTCTGAGTAGTTAGGAGATCTAACTTAGATTTCTTTGTTTGCTCAGTACCTTCGTACACTATTCTCAAGAGATTCCAGATATCTTTGGCTGATTCACAGGATGAAATCAGATCATATTCATTTGCTCCGATTCCACACATTAAGAGCTTTCTAGCCTTGTGATTTTTCTCAACTTCCCTTTTGTCAAAGTCATTTTATTACCATCGGGTTTTGAGAACGACTTTTGTGACATCCTCATCTTTTACTTCTATAGTTGGCACATAGGGACCCTCACAAATAACATCCCATAGCTCACAATCATCAGCCATTATGTAGTCAAACATGCACTTTTTCCACCACCAATAGTATTGACCATCAAGCAGAGATGGCTTCGTTGGAGACCAACCTTCTTGCAAGCTTAGTGGAGCAGCCATTCTTCGCAGGAATCTCTCTCTTAGGTGTTAACCAGATAGAGAACCCAAGCTCTGATACCAAGTGTTGCAATGTATGCACCCACCAATGATCTTGGGACCAGGTCCCTCGACATAATAACAGTGCAGAAGTAAAAGTGCCGAAAATAAATAGCATAATGTAAAACATGCACAAAAGTTTTACGTGGAAACCTTCTTGCTCAAGGGTGGGGAAAACCATGACCTATCCTCACAGGCTTTTCAACTCAAACTCCATTTCACTCAAACAGAGCAACAATTCAGATTACAACTTCTTGCAACCTAGGAATTTACCTATAAATCCCTTCCCCCTCAATGTAGTAACTCTACCACAAAGAAAGCAAATAAGCAGATACCACTCTGCCCACTAAGCTACCTAACTCTAGATAGCTTAGCATTTGACTAAGCAGATACTACACTGCCCACTAAATCAGTTACCCTTAACTGACTTAGACTTTTAGATGAACAGAACAAAAAATCTAATTCATTTATAACATAGGAATAGATTTACAATTTAAGCACATAAGATACATAACTCTAAATACAACAAGATGCTTCAGTACTCCATCTGGTCCCTTGTTGATATGAACAGTGTTCTTCCTTGAAGATGGCCTTCTCTTTTCAAGCTTGTGAATTTTCAGAGAAAATCCAAGTTTTGTTTGCCAAATCTTGAGTTTGTGTTTTGTGTTAAGAGATTATATCAAAATGAACACAAACTCCTTAGGACCGCTCATTAGTTAAGATCCTGTCTCTTTGGAAAGACGTGCACCTATAACATCAGAAATGGCAGCCTTTCTGACAGCTGTCTTGTCGTCCTTTCACATACTCAGTCTTGTAGGGACCAAGTCCCTTGCAAACTTTTCTTAGTAAGTTCTTGAGAAGACGTGCTATCTCTCTCTCCTTTTGAATGAATGAATTAATTTGTTGTTTGTCATGTTGGCTAAGTCAACCATAAAGAGTTATTAATCATTGGACAAACAACCTCATCCATTCTGATTGGTGTAGTACGCTGACGCCTCACCAACCTCTGACAGGACAGATTTACACCTGTATACCATTATAGATTTGGACGAGAGAACTCGTCCGCTCTTCCTATTAGTGCAATACACTGCATTTTTCATCTACCACATGATATGACAGTTTTATAGTTGTACCCCATTTGAATCTGGACAAGAGCATTCTATCAGGGACCAGATCCCTGCATTTGTAAGGATCATCAAAGCACCTAGAATATAACATTTTCTTTTTTGCAAAAAGTATGAAAAAGAATCAAAATTACCCCCAAAATATTGAAACTGAAACAAATTGCCCGTCGTCCACTATCGGCCTAAAAATGCACCCAATGTTTATTTTATGAATCTTTTTCTATCCTTCAACCTGACGGCCCGTAATCGATTAAAACAGGCATAACTACATTATTAAATATATATCACTATCATATATGCTAATCATATCTATATTTTCTAATAATTACATATATTATCACTAATTAATAATTTCATATTATATATTAATGAAGATACAGATACAGACATCTCTTAATTAAAACTAGAATTAATTAATAATTTTTACATTTAAACATGTCAATTAATCACAATTCCAATCAAATTTGTTTCTCTCTCATCAAATCCCGCTAATCAAACTCCTCCGCCAACACTATCTACCCCTCCACCCACCTATGTACTCCACCATATTCTCTCTCATCCTTTTTCTTCTCAAACATATTTCTCTATTACCGCATTAAAATTGATTTCGAAACAAAAAACATTATATTAGAGGTTTCGAAGCCATGTATCTGTGATATGTTTCAATTTTTTTCATTTTATATTTTCTAAAGTCATACAAATTAAGCTCAACATTGTTTTATTTTGGGGTTTCTTAAAATACTCTCATGGCTAATTGTTCACACCTAATTTTTGTCCTCCACAATATGAATTAATCATTGACCTTCTTTAATTTCAAACAATTTGAAATAATTATAAAAATTTAAAATATTTCTCAAGTTATTTTAGTGTCATTGCCATAATTTTTTTTCTTATATAATTATGTCTTTAATTACTACCTATAACAAATATTTGAAAGTCATCTCAAATAGATTTTTTTAATTAAACATTTTTGTTAATTAGTTTAAGTTTAAATTAATAGTTTATACTTTTGAGTTAATTAATTTATAATTAAATTAATTATTTTAATTGATTAGAATTAAGAAGCTCGTTAATTAATTAATATTAATTAGTCTTGTTTAATTTGTAACTAACTTTATTAATTAAGTCAATTGTGGCTATAATCCTATTTCATTGGCTAAATAGAAAAGGGTCAAAATTGCCTTTGAACTATGCGAAATAGACCACTTATACTCTTCGTTACATTTTGGGATAAAAAATGCCCCCACCGTTATCCTAAGAGACCACACATACCCTCAAGATTTAACACCCCAAATTTTTAGTGACGTGGCAAGCCAAGTGGGACTAATCCCTCCACCCAAACGTTGCCAACTAGGATTCACTACAAAAGAACTAGACCTTTAGCGGCAACACAAGTCGCCACAAAAGCCTAGAATATCGTCACTAAAGGTTTTAACTTATTTTTAACATTAAATTCTAGTTTTGTGTTTTTTTCTTCATTTTTTTTTAAAAATTACAAATGATATCGATCAAGGAGGAGTTTGAAGACACTGTATGTTTTATTTTTATGTCATATGTAAATGCATAAAATGTACAATGATGCATTATGTAGTAGGAGATTTGAATCGAGAAGTAATTTTGATGATTTTCGTAATAATATTGGATGATTTTAATATTGATAGTGCATGTTATTTATTTTAGAAAATGAAGTTGCAACCAAAAATTAATTATCATATTTTTTTCAATAAAAAAATATATGTACTAAAAATCACTCATAATCTTTAGTGACAATATTTTGGGATGTGGCCGCGACTTTTATCGCTACTAAAGGTTTAGTTCTCTTGTAGTGAATCCAAGTTGGCAATGCTTAGGTGGAGGGATTAGTCTCATGTAGCTTGCTACGTCACTAAAAATTTGGATAGTTAACTCTTGAGGGTATTTATGGTCTCTTAGGATAACGACGAGGATATTTTTGATCCCAAAATGTAATGGAAGGTATAAGTGGTCTATTTCACATAGTTTAAGAGTATTTTTAACCTTTTTCCGTTGGCTAAATTCATAATGCAATTGACCACTCAATTCGGCTGCAACTCACTAGCCAACCCATACAATCAGTTATAGCAGCAGATACAACACTAGGCAGTAGGCACGCATACATACATACGCGACCCTACAGACCCCATACCCCTACACTCGTCTTCCCCAAATCCAAGGATGTTAATGGTACAGTTCGGTCTGATATTTTTTAAAAATTATACCATTTCAAGTTTTTGGTTATTTTATAATATATAATCAAAATTAGATTTTTTAAAACTATCTCAATCATATCGGTTTCTCTTTGGTATCAGTACGGTTCAATAATTTTTAGTTTTGTTTTTTTACTTTTAAAATTTCACCTCAAAATATATTATTATTAATATATTTCTTTCTCAAATATATTTTTGAAGAAACATTTTAATTCTTCATCAAGAAGACAAGAATATAAAACCTTATTGTCGTATTTTTTGATTTTAACATTTAATAGGTTGTTTGCATATGTTTTGTTGTATTGTTTGATATACTATCTATAGACTATTACAATATCATTAATTTTAAACCTAATTAAGTAAATATTAATTAAAGAGCGAAGACCTAAAGTTGTCTAATCACTAGAGGCCGAGGACCTAGGTTATATTTATATTTAAAAATTATTCTAAAATATATTTATATATTAAATTTAACATATTGTTCATATATAAAATATATTTACATACATAAAAGGTTATTCAATTTTTTCTATAAATTAAAAAGATCATCCAATTGTTCGAGACGGTAATACACTTAAATATAAATCTACGCTTTTATCGAAAAAATAACATAAATCAATTCGGTTCAGTTAGGTATATTCTTTTTACACCCTACCCATAACCGTAGTCCGTAGCACTCTAAACAATCATATCTCCATCCCTTTCCCCCATTTTCAGGGATTTCCTGTTTGCCGCGGAAAGAAATTCAATTTTTTTTGAATTTGTTCAATGAATTTTTTTCCCGCTCAAATCGCCCAGAGTTTCCCTATAAATGGCCGCATCTCTTTCCTGGTGTCTCAAAAAAAAAAAAAAAGAGGGACAGTCAAATACATCTGCCTCCAAATCCAGCCTTCAATCCACAACGCAGTCAAAATACGAATGCTCCTGAAAGGCGAGAAAACAATGTTGTGTGTAACCTTGTTAGCTCTTGAACAGGACAATACAACTGTTCCGACAGTGGCTCATGCTTTATCCCTATTGGTGTGTGTAGCTCCTACATTGTTGAATATTGTTCTCGACTCTTTTGTAGATATGCATTTTCAGGTTATTGATTTGATTCTTCCAAATTCCGCAATCAATGCTGAACATTTAATCGACTGGGAAGGCTTACAGGAGTTTGAACAAGATTGGATGTTTGCTGTTTATGCTTGTGTTGTTTAGCAGTTTTAAAGAATGTTGACTATAATGGGTATGATAATTTCATGGCTAGAAGTATGAGAGAAATCTCGGTGCTGGTTGGTCTTGAAATGGGACAAAGATCTGTGCTGCCTTTCAACAAAGATATGGCACGTAAGATCAGAGTTAAGCTGGGTGCATGTAGTATCATCAAACGTGGGCTTATTATGAAGTTGCTTGCATATGCAACAACAGGGGGCATGTTCTCTTCTGTGTGTGGCTATCTGATGTCAATTTTGTTGTGGAACGAAATGCACAGATTCAATATTTGCTGTGATGTGCTTATTTTGCCGATGTCCCTATACTGCTGGACGATCGAGTGATAGGAGAAACCCATAACCTCTTTTATGCTTATAAAGCCATCCTGAAATGTGACCATCCTCAGTTCTTCAGGTATTTGGGCATAAACACAGAGCAGATGATTTTGAATAAGAATAACTTCAACACTCTGTTCATAACTGCAACAAAAATCAAGGCAAGCTCAACACAATTTTCTACTATCCAAAACCATGTCCAAGGTGGTGACCCTGCAACTAACGCTTTGGCGGATGAATTAGCTCGGCTTCACAGGATAGCTATGGATAGTAGAGCTGCAAGCATTGCTGTGAATATAAATGTTGGTAGGAGGATGTTTGAACAATTTGACCCAGAAGAGGATGAAGGTGTTGTTTGAGGTAAAAGCGTTCCATCCTCTCTTTGTTTTTGCATTGCTGCCGGATCGAACTGTGAAGCTGACCATAGTATGCATTTCGCTTCGTTAGTTCTTGTTTTGTTTTATGGATCGCATTCCGTCATTTCTTTTTGTCAGAATTTCATCTTGTTTACCTCTTTAATCTAATTCTAACACCATTATTCTAACACCGTTATTCTGGTTTGGAAAGAAATCTATGAGATCTTTTGGGTTTTCGACTTCTGTTGAAACAGCAGAAGCTGTTCAGGATACAAGGAAGGATTAGAGTAAACAAGGTTTTTTATTTCTGGTTCCTGTAGTCACCTACTATAAAAAAAAATGTTTGCTGTTGGGGTTGAATATTTTACATTTTAGAGGTTGGAGACGAGATTTTTACCCTCTAAAAATAGAGATCTTCTTTTACATCAAAAGGAAGAGCTAGTTTTTCCTTTGTATCGATTCTTTGCTTGTTTGAGTTAAGCTCACAGTGGTGAAAAGGCTTCACGGTCAAGCTCGCCGTCCTAGTCTCGCTGCTCTGAGGAAGGCAAAACTCCTTTCCAGTCCTTGTTTTCCGTTAATAGTTTGTCTATTTTTTTTATTATGGATTGAATTTAGGCTTAATTCTTCTTTATCATTTTCTTTCTATCTATCGATGTAGCTTTTATATCGTCTTCAATCTATTTAGAATTTTGATATGGGCATTCTTTCTTTCATTCGTGTATCTGATTCATTCGAATGTTCCATATTACAGATTGGTTAGGTCGTTCTTTGTTAAACTGTTGGCACATCTCATTCGAGATTAAGCTTAAATCTGCCTTTATTTTGCTTAAATCTATTCTATGTTAGCTTAATAAAATTTGTTTCTACAGTTGTGATATTAATACTGTTTGGCATATTCTATATCATACAAATGTAATCTTGTCTATTCTCTGTGTGTTTGGACCTATCGTGGCCTCGACATTACACTAACCTTGCATAGAGTAATTAGGTGTGATCCTTGCTCGTTGGTTTCACATCCTTCCATGCCTGCTTAGTTTAGTTCTCTCGATGCCATGGCCATGAGCTTCGCCCAGCTGAATCTTTTTTCTTATGAGCATGATCTTCCTTTTGTTCGTTCTTACTCTTAAATACTCAGCCCACTCCCTGCTTCCTTTTAGTTGAACTTGTCTCCATATTAAACTGAAAGTATATTTTAGCTGTTTTGAGTTGTTGTAATCCGTGACATGGTTAATTTATTCATGTTGGCAGTGCTTTGGTTCATGTAGTTTCATGTATTTGATGCCAATATGTAACCTTTGTTAGGTGCTTCTTCGGTTTAAAATTTCAATGTCCTACTTAGGCATAAATCTGGCCAAGCCTAAGGATTGCTATCTTGCCATCTCAGTCCTCTTTTCTCATAGTCAATCCAGTTGGAAAATATAAAATAAAAAATCAAATAGCCTAATCTTATCTTGTTGTTAGAGCTCTTTGTTACTTTTCTCTCATATGTGTAGGCCTAGCGTTGTAAAGCAATCGTGTTGTAGAAATCTTAAATTTGCAAAGATTGAAGTGTTTGCTACTATGAGATAGACCTTGATTGTACCGTGGCTGCATTTACATTTTTTATATCTAAGCTTGTGATTATGTAATTCGTATTTGAATTGGCTCGCCTAGCTTGATCAATGTTTTCTCAAATTCAGCTCCTTATATATCTATGGTTGGTCTAAGATTATCTTAATCCCTCAATATTAGCGAATAGTCCTCAGTTCTGCACTCAAATTTCTTGTCATATGCAGTGTAATTATGACTTAAATTAATTGTTGTGATTTAATTTTTCTTTTACTTTCAATTTATTTAGTTGTGATTCTTAATGTTAATTGTTTGTTTTTGATCAACTCTAACTCTAGAATTGTTAATTAACTTAGTCGAATTCCCCAAAAGATGAATTATTTTCTTTGTGTTGTTTTGTTTTAATGATTTCCATAATATGGCTGGCAACGGAACCGGAACCAGGATGGACCGGAACTGGAACGGAACCGGTCACCACGGGCCAGAACCATACCAGAACCAGAATCGCTAATTCCGGAAAAAATATGGTATACCCGTCCCGGACCTATAACGGACCGCGACCGGAAACCGGGTCCCAACAGATATTTTTTTTTTTAAAATTTTTTTTTTATTAAAATTAAAAAATTAGAAACATTACTCAAATAATATTAAAACTTTTATAATTTTAAAGTTAAAAATTTATACTTTTGAACTTTAAAAGTATAGAAATTTAAATTTTACACTTTAAAAGTTTGAAAATTTAAATAATAAAATTCAAACTTTAAAACTATAAAAGTTTAAATTTCACACTTAAAAGGTTGAAATTTAAGTTTAAATTTCACCCTTTAAAAGTTTGATAATTTAAATTCAAACTTTAAAACTATAAAAGTTTAAATTTCACCCTTTAAAAGTTTGAAAATTTAAATTCAAACTTTAAAACTATAAATTTCACCCTTTAAAAGTTTGAAAATTTAAATTCAAACTTTAAAAGTTTAAAACTATAAAAGTTTAAGTTTCACACTTTAAAAGTTTGAAAATTT
>JAJOOR010025433.1:0-17354 GCA_036250505.1 Solanum acaule | reverse complement strand
TAAAATAAAAATTTTATTTTAAAAAATGAATAACTAAAGCTCACAAAGAAATATTTAAAAAGGTTAAATAAAGTGAAGGGTAATTTTGTAAACAAACAACTTGTTCTTAAAATTTATCAATATATATTATTTTGAATATAACAAACCAAACACTCAATAAGAAATAATCTCAGGACAACTTATCCCATCATAACTAATCCCAACATAACTTATCCCAACATAACTTATCCCATCATAACTCATATTCAAACCAAACGACCCCTAAGAGGTTTGCTGCGAATTGGAATCAAATTAAATTGTAGCTATAGCATTTATTATGAATTAATAGTTTGCTATAATGTATAGTTTTCCCTTTCTTTATTTGTTCCTTTTCTTCTATCTCACTTTTTTTAAAATCTTTTTTCGTCAAAATTTAATTATAATTTTTTTCACCATATCATGCGATTCCATACATATTTTTTGCGCTTTTTTTTTTTCACTCCTTAAATCTTAATTATTTTTTATTTTTTTAAAACTTTTTTTTTCTCTTCATAATCTAATTTCATTTATTTTTATTTTGCTCCTTTCGTATTGTACTTTTTTTCTATACAGTAAAGAAGATAACCGATATAATAAATATTCATCAACATAAGTTGCGGTGTAGTGATGAGATTGTTTTACCCTTAATCAAAGGTCTTGCGTTCGAACTCTAGGTATAGAGAAAATCATGTTAGGAGCGTCACCCACGAATGGGCCTTGCAAATTTAGTGGGGGCTCCAATGTGGGCGGACATCAAATGAAAAACCATAAAAAAGAAGATGTAATAAACAATTATTCACTTTTCTTAATATAATTTTTTTTTCAGTATCAATTATTAGAAATAACTTATACATTATATTTATTTTCTCTCTCTTTTTTCTCCTTTTCTAATTTCACTTATGTTCTTAAAGATATTTTTCCTTGTTTTTATCATGCCCAATTCTACACACCTATTTGCTTTTTAAATTTTTTTTATTTAATTTCTTCTCTAAGTCAATAAAAAGATAGCTGATATAGAACATTTATCTTATTTACTTTTTTTTTTTTTTTATATTAATGATCATAAAATAACTTATTTTATCATATAGTATACCAGAAACAATATATCAATTGCAACTGCAACAAATTGTTTCGGGAAGTCATAGGGGATTGATTCCTTCTTCTCTCTCTCTTTTTTTTTTTTAAAAAAAATACTCCTTAGTTTCTATATACACACATGACATATATCATCTACTAACAAGATATTATATGTAAATAGTTCATTATACAGTCAAACATTATACTAAATCTTTTATGATACTCACATGGTATCATTGAGATCTAATTCATTTCTTAAAGAAAAATACTCAATACTTAATGATATTCACATGATATATATATATATATTCTAGCAGTGAATCATAAATGTATGATTCATTCCTTTCCGATCATAAATAGTACTGTATGATGTCCACATTATATCATATATAAATAAGGTATCACAAAGGTCTATCTAATTTATTTTAGCAACGCACTCAAGTTAATTATAATATCGACATGTTATGTATCGTATACTGTAAGGTATTATAGAAGTTCGATTCATTCCTTCCAGAAATACACTCAACTCTATTATATATATCATACACTGATAAAAGTGTCATAGAACATTAATTCATTCCTTTAAGAAGAAAAAAACTCTTCTTTATGATATCTCACATGATATATATACACTATGTATTTATTAAATATTATATAGGACTAATTCATTCTTTCAGAAACACACTCAATCCTCTATGATACTTACATGATATATATCATATATTGAGAGAATATCATAAAGAACAAATTAGATAGAATATCATATAAATCGATCGGATTCATTCCATAAAAGAAACACGCAATCCTCTACAATTTTCACATGATATAAATCATACACGAAAATCATATAGAACACCCTGCATCCAAAACTAAACTATATATGTAAGAGTATATTGTATATATATTAAACATATATTATATCAAATTTGAACTTCCTTAGAAATTTCAGACTTTTGAACATCGATCACATTTATAAAGGATTTGAATCAATAAAATAGTATTCCTATATATAATTAACCTTAGCAGACAAATGGAGAAATATAAGTAAGTATCAAATAATGGTAATTAATTCACTGATCTAGATCATCAACCATGTAAATCATTACAAACAAATCAAACACGACCAAAAAAATAAAATAAAAAAATAATGCAAAATAAAAAGAAGCTGAAGCCTTCTCCAGTTTCTACAACAACATCCACTCACACACGAACATAACCAAATTAAACTCAATCCCAAATGAGTTTAATTAGTTCATAGCCAGGTTATCTAAGTGATAACTATAATTAATTAATTTTCAAAACCACGAAAATTAGTTACTCGTTATAATCCACAAAAATACATTAATAATATAAAAATTAATCGGTTATATCAAATAAATCGATTTCAAACTATATATAGTACTAGAAAAGCTCACAAGAGGCAACTTCAGTTTCCACCTCTCTTCGGTGGAAATTGCGGTGACAGCCACAAGCAGCGCAAATAAATGCGCTGCTTGTTCCTTCTTCACCACTTGGCATAAACTCTCTGCACCCATCTACTGCATGTCCTCCAACATGCGCGGCGTGATTCTTCTGGCATTCTTTGTATCTCACTATCCTTACTGTAAAGGCTGAATTCGTAGAGCTTTCTGATGTGACTGAGTCATCGTCTTGATTCTCAAGCAATTGAATTTTTCTCATCTTTTTTTTTTTTCTTTGAGTACTATTATAGATAGATAATTTTCAGATATAAATAAAATGACTGATGGAATATGAGTGGAAGATGATATTTTTGGGGGATTTGGAGAAACTAAATCTTGTGCTAATATAGCTATTATTTATAATAGAGGTAGTGTTCTTTTAGCAAACCCTAACCCTTGCTAGAAGACATGTTTTTACACCTCAATGCTAGAAAGTAAAAGGAAAAAGGTTTGAAATATATTCGAATTTTAATCGAAATTGTTGTAATAATCTCAAATTTTAGGCATGACCTATAACCCCTGCACTATTTAATAGTGTATTTTAAAGATATATAAGTGTCCAGCTGGACAAGTTACTATTTATAATGATGCAATATTTATGATGTTCACGTGACCACTTATATATCTTTAAAATACACTATTAAATAGTGCAGGGGTAATAGGTCCTGCCCAAAGTTTGAGATTGTTACAAAAATTTCAGTCAAAGTTCAAATATATTTCGAACCCTTTTCCCAAACTAAAATCATACTTATTATTTGTAGAGTTTAAGTTTTATATATTGACAGACCTGATAGTATAAAAAATAGTTGCACAATCAAATAACTTGTAAAGTAATGAGTGTGAGTGTTTGGTATGAAGGAAAATGTTTTACCAGAAATGAAGAGATCTTTTCTTTCTTTTTTTAGGTGTTTGATTTGTAAACAAAAAATATAATTACGAAAAATATTTAGATATAATCTAGGCAAATATTATAGATGTAGACGTAGAGATAGGGTTATGGTTTATAGGGGTGGATTAAAACATTATTTTTCCAACTTATAATAAGAAGTCATTTTCCCCTTTTTTAAGAAACAGTCAAAAATATTCTTAAAAGATTTGACCTATTATTCTTCGTGACATTTATAACTTTGACCATTCAGCACTCATTTTTTTTCTTTTCTTTTCAATAGTGGATTACTATTTTATGATTCATGTCATTGGGTCTTTTCTTGGTAAATTTCTCTACAATGGGTCGTTGTGAATTGATTGCTCAACAGCTAATTTCAATCACGTATTTACCAAGTTTATTGCTTGGCTTAAAAATAGATTTGTCCTTCATTTTCTTTTATAGATCAAAAGATCTTAATAAATCATTTTTCAGTTAATTAATTATCCTCCAACATGACTGATTGGTTTCTAATTATAGATGACCAGCTAAACTTTGCCTACTTACCGGCCAAATTTAACTATGTGGTCCTCAGAACTCCAATCTTAAGATCGTGAATTAGAATCACCATGAAAATCAAGAAAAGATCGATGAAAGATACTACGAAGGGGTAATAAAGATAGTAAAATTAAGTTCACTTGTATTTCTAGTCCAATAGTGCCAAAAGTATGTTGCAGTCGATAACGAACCTACTAAAATTGTGCGGACAAACCTTTTTGCCTTTTTTTAAATTTAGTTCACTGACATCAGAAAATAATAATGTTATGCATCATATATATATTGTCTACACAATTTTGGGTTATGTCTGATCAAAAGTAATATAATGCATGCATCCAACATTTAATAATACATATAACAGAACAGTATAAAGAAAAACTAGTTTAAGTTCTTCACGCACAAGATATCTCCAAAAAACTAAATAGAAAATTTAACTAAACTATGAATTCTGTTTAATTTGTTCAAAAGTCTAGAATATATACTATGGTTAAAGTTAAAAAAGCAATAAATTCAGTTGAACAAGTCGAGTACACTCTAAATCCGTCTCTGTAATGGGGAGGCCTAGATATTCTTAATTAACTCATACAGAATGTTTATTTTTCAAAATTGAAGAGCACCCACAATTGATCACAAAAATTTAAAACAGGAAGTACACCTAATTCTGCAATGTTTAATTCTAATTATAATTAACATTTTGTCTAGACAAATGAAGTAAGTATAAACTACCTAACCACACAATTATTCCTATCATATTTATTAATTTTCCTTATAGTTTGTAATAAGTAATTACATTTTATTTCACTAATTAATAATTTCATACCAGATTTTAAGTCAGATACGCTTAGATACATGTTTTTTGCTACCAGAAACAGTAATATATGGAGAGAGACGAGTTAGAATAGGAGGGAGACGAGTGAGATTTGTTTATGTATTTCAAATACATGTAAATCACTAGATACATGTATCTGGTATAATTCGCATGTATTTGAGATACCAGATACGTGAGCAAGATAGAGAGTGGCGAACTAGATGGAAGGGAGAAGCAAGATTTGTCTATGCATCTCAGATACACGTGAATCCACTTTAATACAGTGCATATAAAGTAAATTACACATAATTTTGCTTCTTATATCCCGAGATACATGCATCTGAATGCACCAAAATCTAGTCAAATTCATAATACTGTAAACTAACGTATATCTAAACAGTAATAAACTCTTAAACTAGTGGAATTTTTATAAATTACGCGTAAAAGTAATCGGTGAAGTAACAATATTGGTATCTCTTTTTCTTATTGGCCACATTAGGTGTCTGCAGCGATCTGTAATTTGTTCCATGTTTCATCCCATTTCAATTTGTTTGTTTGATTTTAATAATATCTGGTGATATTCTTGACTCTTTTCTTGTCGTATACCTATTTCATTTATTTCAATTTGCTTGTTTGATTTTAGTTTCGAAGTTTGAAAAAAATCAAAAATAACATTTTTTCCGTTTATTTTTATTTGTCATTATTTGACTTGACACATCTATTAATAAAATAATTATTCCTATACGTATTTTACCACTCCTAGTTTGTTTCACTAAGAAAGAGGGTTTCGTTCCACGAACTAATATCATATACGACAAAGGGTAAACAATATAGCTAACTTATAGATAAATGGTTAACAAATAACTTCTAACCCTATCTACCAATTAGTCCAAAATTACTTTCAACTTGATTTTTTGTTTGAAGAATATCCCTCAAATTAACACCTTCTTCTCAACAATTAAAAAAAATTACAAATCGGGTTAGTCACACCTGCATCTGCATGGATGGCCCAATTTAATTAGCATGAATTATAATCATACGTCTTATCATTCACAGGGGCAAACTTATCTAGCGTAAAATATTGGGTCACGTGAATTCATGATTTTTTTCATAAAATTAGATATTCATAGTAATAGTTTTTAGAATAGATATACTTAATATATTATCGGCTGACACATATGTTACAAGAAGGCTAAATGGTACTTTAAAATAATCTATAAATTATCTTTTGAACCGGGTTGAAATTGAAAATGGAAATAGATACGGAGTCGTTTTTGTTAGGAAATGTTTTATCCAAAAAAAATTGAAAGTGGAAATGACATTAGTTGTTCTATCTTTGAACTTAATCAACATCAACTATTTGAATATGGGGTCCTCATAGTTAGTTTAATCCCATTATCTTCAAACATATATTGTAATTATTAAGTCCATTAAATGGACCCAATCTTTTAAAGGGGCAATTAACTACTACTCTATAACACTAGATCATGCATAATATGGTGTAGAGCTAAAAAGAGTCTTCAATATTTATTTTTTCCTTTTTTTTAATTACCAAATTGAACTAAAAAAAATTAATAAAATTATGTTAGTTCTTGCTAGAAGCATCATTACCTGCTTTGATATTGTTTTAAGTTGTTACGATCTTAATAAAATTATGTTAGTTCTTTCTTTCTTTCATGTCAGTAAATTTAATTGTTTCTTTTAATGTCAAATGTTTTTCCTTCAAGTTCTTATCCTTACCTCAGAGGTAAAGGGATTGTTTTTGGTACGTCCTCTACTAAAAAAAAAATATAGTTCAGAGCAAAATGGAAATTACTGAAAAAATCATGAAAAAATACTATGAAAAGCATGACAAATCATTCTCGAGTAATTACTACAAAATAATACAATAATCGAAGTACAAAAAAATAACAAATAGTAACAAAAATCAAAGGACAAGAAATTGAGAGCAATGCCACGGCCACTAGCATATAGATAAGCAAGATAATGCTTGCTCTACTCAATACCTGCTACTCCACTTTCTGCCTTAATCTGTATCCTCCAATATCTTCCTATCTATGGTCATCTCCTCAGTAAGTTAAAATTGTGTCATGTCCTCGATAGGCTAAGATTCTGTCATGTCCAGTCTATTCAACTCGATTTCCGCAATACTTCTTTGACCTATAGCCATACCCCTCTTAAAATCATCCATAATCAATCTCTCACACCTACGCATTGAGACATCTATACATATCCTCCTCCAAATTAAGTTCCAACAAATTCAAAATTACTGAAAACATGACTACATATCATTCAATAATGAGAAAATTGATACTAATTAATGCAAGTAATCTTAATTACTTGTGTGAATTTGTAGTTTCTTTGATGTTTCAAAGGCTATAAGAAAAAGGGGAGGTAAAGGAGGAGATCAACGTAGTTGAATTATAATAATGATTCATGATCATGAACACATTAGTTAAGTAAACTAAAAATGTGTAAGTAATGTAGTTTGTAAATAGTAATGATGATGAGTAAATTTGAGTTTGATAGGTACTTAATTAAAGATAAACATGATTATGCTTCTAAGAGGGACAATGAATTATGACTAATTGTTGTAGGGTTTTTGACCTACACAACACATGTTGTTGACGCCCACCACAGGGAAAATCGTTTCTCACTTTTGTGATTGGTTAGCTTTTTGTGTAACCATTGACTAATAAAGCATCTTAAGGCTCCTAATTATACCTGCATTTTCCTCTATAATCAAGTTAATTAATAAGACAATTAAGAATAATTAACTTTATTTAATTCATCATTTGACCAAACAAACAAATTGTTTGCTCGAATGAGAAGACTGATCAGCATTATTGATTATGAATTAAAAGTTAAATGCTTTCCTTTCTCCTTTGGTCCCATGAATGATCACAAACTTAACCTGATTATATTTAGTAGCAAAATCGACATTCAATGGCATAGTTTGTCTTTTAGATGGGTTGGTCTTTAATTTTTATCTCTAGAAATCGAACTTATATCTAGCGAAACATAAATTCTTTAAAGGCGCGAAGCGTAACTTATGGAATATGATGGGCCAAATATGCAAATGACCCCAAAAATTTAGTACTATAGCAATTGGATCTCACTCGAGTCTTGGGCTTATTCAACTTGAAAGTTTAAAGGTCCAGCAATCATTATATGACTAATATGTGAATAATATCAGCATGGAGAGTTGGAGACTAACACATCTGCTTTCACTTCTTGAGTCATGCAGACGGCCCAAATTAACCCAAGCATTAAATGGACTAATTTGGATTAATATATTCAAGGAAAAACTATCTAATTAAGCAAATATCCCTACTATATTTATTAATTTCTTCTTATATTTTGAAATAGTTACGTATTATACTAGTTAATAATTTCATATCAGGTTTCAAGTCAGATACACCTAGATATATATTTTTTTGCTACCAAACATACGTAAATAGGGAGAGAGGCAATTGAGATCCCCAGAGACATGTGAACCATCCTCAGATGCATATGAATCATAGTAGATACATGTATATAAGTTACTAAATAGATGCAAATCATTCTCATATACATGTCTCACGCTAGATACATATATTTGGATTACCAGATACAAGGAGAGACGCGAGCGGCGAGCAAGAGAGGAGAGTGGTGAGCGAGATAAGAGAGAAGTGAGCGAGAGAGTCAGATACATGAGAATCCATTTGAATACAATGTATTTAGAGCAAATTATATCTAATTTTGATCCCATGTATCCGAGAGATATGTATCTATACATATCTGGACGTGCCAAATTACATATATCCAAAGTCCAAAATCTAGTACGATTTGTAATATTACGAACTAGCATAAATTTAAGACCTCATAAACTAGTAGAATTTCGATAAGTTACAAATTGATCCCCCAATAATAAAATTGTCTAGTCTAATATAATTTAGTAGATGGCAAACTTCAATCAAATGTATTTAAGAAAATTACATAAGAAAATAAATATGTGATATGTATTTATTAGACACAACTATAATTTTAAAAAATTACAATTCATAGCTATATTTAAGATTTTATAGCAAATTTCCCTCTCTTCTCTCCCTCTCTCCTATCTTTATGCACTCTCACCCCCCTCTCTCTCTCCCTCGCCTATTCCTCACTTTCTCTCTCTGCAATATAAATACAAATGGTAACAGTCAATAATACAAATATAAATGGTAACACAAACATACATGGTAACACATAAACATAATACACAGGGCAACATATGAAATGTAATTTGTTACGAATTATAACAACGATACAATTGTATTTATTGATACAATTATACAAATTGTATTCGTTAATATACTTGATAAATTGATTTGCATCAATGAATTGAATACAATAGTCATTGATATAATGTTATTCATGATCCAAATGAATTGTATCAATTGTGTACTCGTGATATAATTATCAATCAGATATACAAATCAATTGTATATCTCTCACCTCTCTCCTCCCTCTCCCAATCTCGCTCGTCTCTCTCCTCCCTCTTCCAATCTCGTTCGCCCCTAGATCTCCTCCTTCTAACATGTATCTATGTATCGTAATTAAGCAAAATATAATTAGAGAGACTAATTATGTTTCTAGTCTTTAAACTTTTTTAGAAATTTTCTCTATATTTAACAACTGATCAAATGAATTGAAAAATGCATCCCTAGTCCTCTCTAATTCTGTAGTACTAGATCTGTATAAATGCTAAAGTCTGGACGACTTAATATTAGGAGCCGAATTAGAGTACATATTATGAGTTTGGCTGAAAGTAATATTTGTTCGTCTTAAAAAAATCATTGAACATATATAAATTAATAATTTAAAATTTAATTACTTAATAAAAATAAAATTCTGAAAGTTATAAACATTAAATTATTGACTATGCATCTGCTTGATATATATACATCATACATGTATAAGCTGGTAGGGTTGCACATTCTCCAATTGCAATGAGAAAAAACCACATGGGTTGTGTTAAATGCAAGTCATGAATTGAAGTGGAGTAGCTATGGCAAAGGTCTAGTCCCACCAACGTGGGTTGTGATGCACTGGTGGGAGTACTTCACCTTTAATCAGAGTCTCGGGTTCAAGTCTTGGGTATGGAGAAAATCATGTTGGGAGTGCCACCCCCGAATGGATCCTGCAGTGCGCGATTCGAATTTAATTAGAGTTCTAATGTAGACTTCGGACCGAGTGGAAAAAAAAGTCTAGTCCCAAATGGAGGCACATGTGCCTCTGTCTACTCATTTACCTATTCTCTAATTCAATTTTCAGGTGAGGTTTAGTAAAGAGTAGGGTCCAAAACCATGTGACCTAATAAAAAATCACTAATTTAAAACGGTTCAACAATGTTAATCAGAGCTAGAAGTAGTGTACCATACCCATAGTGTGAACGGAATGGTAATGAACGAGAACTTTGGGCTCCTTATAAGATTTTATTTGAGCAAATTTTTTTTTTTGAGTTAATTTAGTCTCAAAACATGATTTGACAGTTGATTCGCTATTTTTTTTGCTATTTGACTATGTCAATCACTATATATCTATATACCACAGAAAAAGAAAATTTAAGAATTATTAAAAAAATAAAAATTGCAAACACTATAAAAATAATGAAAAATTCAACAAGCAGTTTTTACAGCTTTTTTAAAAATTCAATAATTTAAAGTTACCTTAACTTTTTACTGTTTTTCGAAATATTTTTTATTCTTTTGATTTCGAATAAAAAAATAGGAGATATAAAATAATATTATAATAATTAGTATCATCTTTCATAAAATATCAAGTCCGAAAATTATTTTAAAACAAAGCACTTCATTTATTTATTTTTATTTGTTAACTTACAATTTTATTATGCAAACTTAGTTACTATTTTTAAATTTTAAACTGAATGTCAAACAAATTAAATAACAAATCTGACGTTAAAACAAATCAAATAACTTTTTCAAAATAAATATTAAAACTCCTTTTAAATATTTAAATTAGAATTACTACCAAAATTATCAACAAAAAAGTTAGAATTACTACCAATTAAAAATTACGAAACACAAAAAAGATAATATAAATAATTAATCTATCTATATACATGTCATTACCACAATTTTTTAGAATTTAAAATTTTAAATAATCAATAATAAATATATATCAATCAATAATTTTAAATATAGTAATGTGACGTGTGTGTCTGTGAGAGATTCCCTTTTTTTGTGGATAAATATTTTAAATTAATTAAACTTTATTATACATCTAATTACATATCCTCAAATTATAAACCTACATTTAGAAGTTTCTTTTAAATTCATCATTTATATAATATCTATATATCTATATAATAGGAGAGATCGAATATAATTTATGAATTATCAAAATTAATTTAAAATCTAAAACTAAAAATAAAAATTGCAAAAAAAAAAGAAGAAGAAAAAAACCGAAAAAATACTAATTATCTAAAATAACTGTTGCATGCAGTTATCCTCAATTTTAAAATTTACATACTTGCAGTTATTTTTTTAAAATTGAATAAGAAGCCATGGGTTCAATTTTATTAATCGGCTTGCAAAGTACCAGTTCAATTAATAGATTTCTCCCGTTTCAAGTTAGTTTTTACAATATATTTAAACATTGTTCTTTAATTTCCTATTTATGCTATTGCTTTTGCTACTGTGTTTGATTCTTTTCCATGGTCCATTTGCTACTAAAAGATCATGCAAGTATAACAACACTTCGGATTAGAAAGAAGATCGACCCCTTTAAATTTGATGCTTTCTTGATAGACAATTCTTCATTCGATATGACATAGAAAAAATATGAATGTTGACCACATGAAAAGATGCAGATGCTTGAACAGTCTTCAAATGATCTTAGAAGTTTTAAAATTAAAAAATGGTGTCATTATTCCGTCAATAAATTTCAAAGCAAACTTAAATATTGTATTTTTGGTTGTGTGAATTGGAACATGAGTGAAAAGAGCATGTAATTTTCAAGACAAAAAAAAGTTTATAGATTTAACTCCAAGATATAAATAAACACTTTGCATTTCTCACCTCATCACATAATAACTCTCAGGAATTATTCACACAATTACACAAGATAGAAACATATATTACATTATCACAAAATATATGAGGGCATTGAAATGAAATGAGATATAAAAAAAATAAAGAATAAATATTTCATCTTCTTTAATTTTTCTTAGCCATCATAATTTAAATGTTTTTATGTCTCTTCTTTTGTGTGTTGCAGGTTACATGAAAGCAATTATATCATACCAAAAATCAAAAGCAAGGATTTTATAATCCTTAAGGTGTGAATCAAAGCTTTGTGTCAAAATTGATTTTAGACCACTTTAAATTATTTTATTTTTAAATATTATGATATTAGTGAAATAATTAATTGTAACTGAAATTTTTTGCATCTCCTAATATATTATTTTTATATTTTAGGATATTGAACGACTATTGAAAAGAGGAGTTGATCAAGTCAATCACCTTGTTACTACCTACTTTAATGCGATAGTAATATAAAACTGATTTCGTATTACTTCTTTTCTTATCATGTAAATAAATTGTAAAAAAAAAAGTTATTCATTTTTAAAAGAAATTTTCTTCTCACTCTTTTGTAGGTGTAATTTGAAAGGACAATAAATTGATGATGACGCTCTAGACACTCGACTTGCTTGCTCTTCATTTTATTAATTCTAATAATTAAAGTATACGTCAAAAAAATCCATAAATTAACAAGTGACTATTGAATTTTATAAATTATTTTTGATTTATAAATTATAACATTTAAAAATATTCACACAATGCACAAGTACAATTATCAAATCAAAACTATTTATGTTGAATTTTTAATAAGCTATCACAGAAAAAATGAAGATCAAGTAAATGACTACTATAATTATGATGGATAAGAATTAGTGGAGCAGCAATAACTGCATGACGACATGGTTAGGTAGATAAGAGAGAGGGTAGTTGGAGGGCTTGAACTATTAAAAATTGTAATTTTACCATTTTTTTCTTATTTATTATGCATTTATTTAATATTAAATTTGATTTCAGAAATAAAATAGTATATATAAATCCACATATTATTTTCTTAATTTAAATTAAGACAAGATAAATAAAGAGATTAGTTAAATATGATGTATATCTTTTGAATATGATAAATAAATAATATAATAATTATGGATTTTGAATATGATCTATATTGATTTATGTGCAATAAATATGCATGGTTGAAAAAAATATAAATCTAATGGTTAGATTGGTAGAAGTTATCAACAATAAAAAAAATATTTTAAAAAAATGAATTGCAATAAATAAATAAATCATGTATTTAATCAATTATGATGAAATAAATTAAAAATTCAAATGCATATGTATTTAATTGTGTAACTTTATATTGATAAAAGTTGATGTTATTATATGAGTATTTTCTATTAAAATAATTAACATATTCTTTTGATAATTTAAATTAAGACAATATAAGTTACAAAATTCTATTCAATAGAATATAAACACACTTTGTATATGTGAAATCGTAAAAATGTAACATAGAAAAATATAGGCAGGTTGTCACTATTATTGTCACTTTCGTAATTCTATATATAAGCAAAATATAAATAATTCCCAAGAGATCATTAGACATTTTGGTTGAAATTGAGATGAATATTTGCCACTTATACAAACATAGATAGAGGCTTAAAATATCGTTTATCGATCAAATAATAGCATATGATTGTAATTTCTATGACTCCAATAAGATATTGTCTTCATGATATAATTTTTTTAATTGAAAGTGGATATACTAATCTTTTTTTCTAAAATACTATCTCAAGTGATATGATAGGAACACTTTTTGGAATTTTATAGTGGTATCTATGATTTAAAATTTTTAAACATTGATACTAATATTAAGACAAATAATGTTTGAAGGAAATGAAAAAAGAGTTATAAAAGATCACATATTTTGAAGGAAGAAAAATTCAACATAGAATTCATGTTATTCTCTATAGCCCTACTGTTACCGTTTGATAAGTAATTATGCATTTATCGACAAGCTCGAAATCTTATTAAGCATATCACATGATCTTAAAAAGTTTTTTTTTATTGTTTTATTGTAGACATATTATTTTTATTTTTTATATATATCTAACGTGTGTTTTTTGTTTTTAAAAAATAAAATAAAGTTTATTCAGATATTGTAACTTGGATCATTTAACTACTTTTTATTGTAAAAATTAATTAAAGATTTATATAACATTTTTCTGTTTTTTTTCGTTTTACTGTGTATGGTTTGTTGAGTTATTTATAGTGCATAAATAAAATATAACTTATCAAAATTCTTTATTGAAAATCACTTATATATAAGATCAAACAATTGTTTCAGTATGTGTATTTAATTAATTTCAATAAATATAAAATGCATTTATGAATTATGTATTAATTTTTTTTTCATGTTTATACTAATATTAAATAATTTTTAATTATTGTAAGTTAATTAAATTGTCCATTAATAGTTTAACTCGAATTAAAATCAATAATTATTTTTTTTGAAACTTATGGTTTTGAATTATACATATGTAAAATATTTAAATTTGTCTTTATTCTTATAGCATTAAATATTTTATGTGGAAAGTTAGAATTTGATTTTTTTCGTTAAAAAAATAATGATTTATTAATAGTTCAACAGAAATATATTGTAAACTAAAAATGTATTTAATTAAAGCTATTACAATAATATTACAACAAATAAAGTTATGTATAAATTAGGTTACTATGATCATATAAATAGTATAACGTATTACTATAATTACTTTTAAAAATAAATTGATAAGTGAATAATAAATTTTATAAATTATTTTTAATTTTAAAATATCCGCGCAACGCGCAGGTACGAATACTAGTTTTCTTAACAGGTGTGTCAATTTTAAAATGGACAAGTAATTAGCAATAGAGAAATATCAAATACAGATGTTTGCGTTGTGTGTTATTAAATACAATGTATTTATTTTCATTGTGTGATATTATGTTACTTATTTTTTAGGAAAGAAAGGACAGCTAGAGTTGTATAATAATTTTGCAATCATCCAAATAAAAAATAGGGATTCAAAGAAGACAAAATGATTTTAAAATTATATTTATATGATAGTGAGAAATGTCATTATCAATTCTCATATTAAAAAATGTGAATGTCAAATAAAATAGTGATGGTGCAAATTGAGTTGGGCGGTTAATTAGTGCGCGTTCCACAAATTCAAATACTAGTTGTAAAATGCAGCACTTCACATGTGAGCATTTAAGGCAAAAGCATGCAAATTTCCAAAGCAATTAATTTCTCTCATGAGTGAATCATGTGAAGTTAATAGCCATAACAATGGGACTTTTCTAATATTCTCCGATCTCTATTGACACACTTATTAAGAAAATAATAATTGATATAATAAATTTATCACTTTACCCCTATTAATTACAAAAGATATATGGTTGCTAGTTGACTTTGGTATAGTTGAGACAAGAAGGCATGTAGTAGAAGGTCAAAAAGATAAATGGTTCGATCGGACATATCCAATCTGTCCAACTCAAGATATATTAGAATAATAACACTCCACATTTTTATCTCAAAGTATTTATCCACATGGGACATGATTTATTTCAGCTCAGTGTAACATGACTATACTAAATTATTAATATATATTCCCACTTATGTTTTTTTACTTAAACATAATGATTAATATATAATAGTACGGTGGAACACTCCCATCAAATATACTTTAACCCGACACAATATTTGGTGGGGTCAGGGAAAAAGGATTATGCAAATTCAAATCCTACTCATTCTTTAAGAAAAAAAAAAAAGGGATAAGCCATAAGTATTTTTAGATTATGATCAAAATTTTAGAGATACATCTTAATTAAATTAATGTCCTATTATTTTGAATACATTTTTTTTTAATTTTATATATCTTTTGATTTACGTGGCATACTTTGTGACTCCAGATAGTTAAGACGCGTGAAAAATGTTTGGATTAATATTTTTTGTCAAGAGGCATATAATCGTCAAAATTGCCCCAAAAAATAATTAAGAGAGTAAGCTTTATAAACTTTAGCGTGTGTAATATTTTTTTGAGCAACTTTCACATATAGCAAACATAAAAATCATATTTGTATGTTATAGCTATAGTTTGCATACTTGCGCCCCATACCAAATTTTATGTTTGCTATAGAGCTTTTGATTAGTATAATTCGCTAGATACATCCAATTTTATACAAATTGTTCAGTTTTGTATAAATTCATTTATATATTGTAATTTGTATTTGTATAATTATAAGTGTATAGGACGAACATATATGTATTTGTATTTCTCTCGCTTTATACAAACACAAACGCATTTTATACATTTTATACCGAAATGTATAAAATGACTAATTGTACACCGAATTAGATGGCAAAAAAAGGAGATGTTTGCTGCGAATTACAAATAAAATAAACTATGGTTATAACACTTAATTTAAATTAAAAATTTGCTATTTCATACAATTTTCTCTATTTTATATACCTATTATATTAAGTTGACATAAAATAATACATGAAACCCTTCGTAACAAGTTAGTTAATTAGGAATATTTGAAAGACAGAAAGATAACATGTTACTTTATGCCCATTAAATAACCTCGATATGTTAATTCATGTAAAATGTTACAAGAAATTGGAAGAACTCATATACAAAACGAGAGCAACCAGTGTAAAAAAAAGTTCTTTATATCGAAAGAGATACAAGATTTCATAAGTAACTTAGTACCATCATTGAATCTATAAAACGAAATTTAAAAAGAATACAACTTAGTTTATGATAAAAACAACTCTAAATTAAGTCTTGGTTGAGCTATTGTCAAAATATAATAATGGACTAAATATACATGACTTGTTAAAATCACCACATCAAATAAAACTATTAATGGGGAAATCAATCGAACATTCATTTTTTCTAAAATTATTCCATCAAAAGAATCAACCAAAAAAAAAACAAAAACTTCTAGAAAAGGTGAGGAGTTTCATCATCAAAAGAGATCAAGGTAGTCAAGTCATTTTTGGTTGAATATTGAGTGTATTTTCATCAAGCAACCAATTCTCTAAGATAACAGATAGTGGCACTTCCACATCATGTTCATTTTCTTCCTTCTTTATTTCAATTTTAATAGCCTCAGTTTCAGCATCAGGGGTTGCTGTTTGAGACAACTCATCTGAACTTGATGATTCAAATGACTCCAAACCAAATAGTGACTCAAATGGTTCCATCAACCCCATTCCACCTGTTCAAACAAATAGTAGATCTTTATTTAAATTGTTGATCGAATTTACTGTTTACTTTTTTTAGTCAAGATATAATAAATTATACCTATATTATGTATAGATCGATCATACACATATTATATGAAAAGTACTATAAATCAGCAATGCTAATTATTCAAAATATTTAGTGTTTGAGAGAATCTTAGTTATAGAAAAGTTTTATTGTTACTAAAATCCATTGAAATGTTGCACT
>JAJOOR010025432.1:0-17168 GCA_036250505.1 Solanum acaule | reverse complement strand
CAGAAGAAGGAAGACCTTGGTGCTTTCACGATCCCATGTACTATAGGGTTGTTACACTTTGCTAAGGCATTGTGTGATCTTGGTGCTAGCATCAACCTTATGCCATTGTCTATTTATAAGAAGTTGGGTCTAGGGGATCCAAAGCCTACTACGATGCGGCAACTTATGGCCGATCATACCATGAAAAGGCCCATTGGTGTACTCCATGATGTGCTAGTAAAAGTGGAGTCGTTCATCTTTCCAGCGGATTTTGTGATTCTTGACTGTGAGGTTGATTTTGATGTTCCCATCATCCTTGGGAGACCATTCCTTGCCACAGGTCGTGCATTGGTTGATATGGAGAAGGGACAGATGAAGTTCATACTGAATAATGAAGAAGCAACTTTCAATATTTGTAGCTCCATGAAGCAGAGTGGCGAGCTCCAAACGGTATCTGCTATAACTTACAGAGTTGAGAGTGGAGCAGAAGTGCAAATTGAAGAGCAACTTGGTGTTGGGGCACTAGCAGTAGTTATGATGAATTTCGATAGTGATGGTATTGAAGAATACGATGAGTTGGTAGCTGCACTCGATAAGTGTGAATATCAGTCAAAACAAAAGAAGTACGAGTTAGACATGAAGAATCGTGAGTCACCAGTAGCGAGACCATCTATTGTGGAGGCACCGAAATTGGAGCTTAAGGCTCTACCACCACATTTGAAGTATGTATTCTTGGGCAGAGATAAAACTTTGCCGGTCATCATTGCGGCAGATCTAAATGCGAGACAAGTAGAGTGCTTGGTGACTGTATTAAAGAGGTTCAAGCGAGCTATTGGGTGGACTATTGCAGATATTATTGGGATTCCTCCCGGTATTTGTTCCCACAAAATACAACTCATGCCAGATCACAAACCTAGTATTGAGCACCAAAGAAGATTAAATCCACCTATGCAAGAGGTAGTTAAAAAGGAGATCATCAAGTGGTTGGATGCTGGAGTTATCTATACCATTGCAGATAGTAGTTGGGTATGCCTTGTTCAATGTGTGCCCAAGAAATGTGGGATTACTGCGGTTGCTAATGAGAGAAACGAGCTTGTTCTGATGCGGCCCGTGACTGGATGGAGAGTCTGCATGGACTACCGAAAGCTAAATGCTTGGACAGAAAAAGACCATTTCTCTATGCCATTCATGGATCAGATGTTGGATAGACTTGCTGGTAAGGGTTGGTATTGTTTTCTTTATGGTTATTCGGGCTACAATCAAATTTCTATATCTCCGGAGGACGAAGAGAAGACAACCTTCACTTGCCCTTATGGGACTTTCGCCTTCAAACGGATTCCTTTTGGGTTGTGCAATGCTCTAGCGACCTTCCAGCGTTGTATGATGTCGATATTCTCTGATATGGTGGAGGACACTGTTGAGGTATTTATGGATGATTTCTCTATGGTAGGTGACTCTTTTGATCGATGTCTGAATCATTTGGCTAAGGTACTTAAAAGGTGTGAAGATTGCAACTTGGTGCTGAATTGGGAGAAGTGTCATTTCAGGGTGAAAGAAGGTATAGTGTTGGGTCATCGAATTTCAGAGAAAGGTATTGAGGTTGATAGAGCTAAAGTTGAGGTAATAGAAAAGCTTCCACCACCCATTTCTGTAAAAGGTGTTAGAAGTTTTCTTGGGCATGCACGTTTTTATAGAAGATTCATCAAAGATTTCTCCAAAATTACACATCCGTTGTGCAAATTGCTCGAGAAGGAGTGTAAGTTCTATTTTGATAATGATTGTCTTAGAGCATTTGGAGAGTTGAAGAAGAAGTTGGTTACAGCACCAATCATTATTTCACTGGATTGGGGACAACCGTTTGAGGTAATGTGTGATGCGAGTGGATTGGCGCTTGATGTAGTATTGGGTCAAAGGCGAGAGAAAATTCTTCACCCTATTTACTATGCTAGCAAAGCTATAAATGTGGCCCAGAAGAATTATATTGTGACCGAACAAGAACTTCTTCGACCTTTTCTTCATTTTTTAGCTAAGAACCAGAAAAATTAGAGAAACCCATTTCTAGGATCAACTAAAGTATAGATTTTCTCGACTTAAGTCCTTGACGAAAGTTGTTCAACGCGTTGGGCTCATCATCGTCGTATAATTTGTTTTATAGATTTCATAGCATATCACACTTTAGTGTTGGGACGGCAAGGGTTTGGACATATTTGAAGGTTTTAAGGTGTATTACAAACTTAAGATCGTGGTAAGACCCTTATTTCATCGACTCTAGCTTTCATAAGCAACAAATAGCAATTTGCGATGGAAATACATATCTTTTATCGGATTGTCGTGGTATCTTCTATTTTTGTGTGTTGATTATGGTCCTGCCTTGTTGTAGTATCGAGGGGGTTATGAGTAAAAGTCGTTAGGCCACGTGAATTCAGCGAAAAAAGGTATGTTAAGGCTATTCCCTACTTACGGCATCTTTCCTTAAAGCTTAGGATCAATGTAATTGGGTTGTTATCCTTGATATACTTGTAGCCATTATTGTTGATTGTTGGCTGCTCGAGTTGATATAATCCTCCCTTGTCAGAATTCTTATTCAGTTAGTAGCATCCCTATGTTGGACACGACTTAGAGGCTATTTGTATAGGTTGCTTATAACTAAATTGCTCTCTTTAGCGATTGGATTGTTATTGTTGCCCTTGGGGCTATTGTGGTTAGCTACAAGAATATGATCTATGCCTAGAAGGGCTATGTTCTGCCTACGGGGCTATATGGATGCTTAAAAGGTCTATGAGTTAGAGTTGCCTACGGGGCTATATTGATGCCTAGAAGAGCTATGAGTTGCCTACAGGGCTATATTGACGCCTAAGAAGGCTATGTACTTCCTACATGGCAATGTTGTTGCCTAAGAGGGCTATGAGTTGTCTATAAGCTATGTTGATGCCTAAGAGAGCTATGTGCTTCCTACGGGGCTGTATTAATGCCTAAGAGGGCTATATGACTGCCTACAAGGTTAGGGGACTACCGATAGTGGTATATAGACTGATTGGCACCTTCCGGGATAATGGGGGCCTGAGTAGGTGGTCTTGTCTACTGTTTGTACCTGCCGAACTTATGGGGGCTTGGTTAGGTTGTTGTTTTATTATTTTTGATAAGTTTAGATTTAGGATCAGGTTAGTACGCTTATCTTATCCTTGGTTTATTTATCGGATTATTCCAGTATATTAGGATACCTGCTTATAGTTTATTGCCTTTCATACTCTGTACATTATTTTGTACTGACACTCAATTGGCTGGGGGCGCTGCATTCATGCATGCAGGTCCCAACAGACGAATGAGTAGACCTCCTCAGCAGCAGGATTGACTTATATCCGGTTGGCTAGCCCCTTTCCTCCGGAGCTACCAGAGTTTGAAGGTTTGTTAGCTTTTGTTGTATATATTTTTATGGGTAGGCTGGGGACCTGTCCCACCAATCTTTACTACTCTTAGAGGCTTGCAGACTAGTGTGTGGGGTTTATAGCTACATTATAGCCATGCTGGCCTAGTTTTGTTAGTTTGTTGAAGCTTGTTAGTTGTGTGATGCATTGTCTTGTTATATACCTACTTTCAGTTTTGGGATAGAGATCATGGTGGCCTTGACGGCCCAATCAGGACTTCTGTGCTATTTGGCAATTTCTTTATATGAACTCTTGGGAGTAGCTATTTCTTTTGCAGATCTGTTAACAGGGGCCTTGCCGGCCGAGGGCTTAGTTTTAAGCCGAGATATACTTGTTTGTTTTCTTGATTGTGTGTGGCTGCCATGCGCTAGTAGCACATGGTTCAGCAGGGTTGGCTCGGGCTTGAGTTTTGGCATTAGGAGCCAATTGCGCCCCTTGAGTTTGGGGCGTGACAAACTTGGTATCAGAGTAACATCGTATCCTAGGGAGTCTACAGGCCGTGTCTAGTAGAGTTTTGATTATAAATGTGTTGTGCACCACATTCGATAAGCAAGAAGCTACCGGGCATGTTAGAATTACTATCCTTTTTTTGCTTACCTCGTGCTATAGAGCGGTGTCTTAAGGGTTGAGGTTTCTAGCTTATAATTCATAATTGTATGCAGATAGAGATGGCTGACACCAGACAGACCACAGCTAGCCAGGGGCTAGATACAGCTGCAGGCAAGGGCACTGGCAAGATACCACATGTGGAAGTAGCCCATTGTGAGATCCGGGGGGATACATCTTCTCAGCCCCCTATAGCTTATCCATCGCTTCAGGAGCCTCCGAGGGCTACAGGACCCTCGGCTCCACTAGCAGTACCACATCTAGTTCCTCTTATTCCATCTGACCAGGATTTCAAGAGTGCAGTATGTATGTTAGCACAGTTAGTAGCTGCACAGCGCCAGCCAGTTGCGCCAGATGTTGCCGGATTTTCTGATGGGCCCAGAAGTTCGAGAGTTCATGAATTTCTTGCCTTGAATCCTCCACAGTTTATAGGGACAGATCACAGAGAGGACCCTCAGCACTTTGTTGATCAGCTTCATAGGATCTTCAGAGTCATGCATGCCTCAGCGACTGAGTCAGTTGAGTTAGCAGGATTTCGATTGCGTGATGTTGTAGTATTTTGGTACGAAAGCTGGGACATATCTAGGGGAAAGGATGCATCTCTACCCACTTGGGATAGCTTTGCAGAAGCTTTCACAGATCACTATTTGCCTAGAGAGATTAGGGATGGCCGGGTGGACCAGTTTCTAAACCTCCTACAGGGCAGCATGAGTGTCCAAGAGTACGGGCAGAGATTTGATTCATTGGCTAGATATGCACCAGCATTTGTTGATACGATACATGACAAGGTGCGTAGATTTATGGGAGGGCTTGACTCAGACTATATCGACACTTGTTCTACCACTGCACTAAATGATAATATGGATATCTCACGAATTTAGGCCTTTGCACAAGGCATAGAGAATCGCCGACATCTATAGTATATGACTGAGAGGGTCGATAGAGAGAAACAGGAGAGGGATAGGCCCGCTTGTTCACATGGAGATTTTCAGGGTGGTCCCAGACCTCAATAATCTAGTAGGCCACATAGACCTCCACCACAGCAGTTCCAGGGTAGCAGATTTGATCGTCAGGGACAATCAGGCCCAGGTGAGGGTTCACGAGCATCAGGCTCTCAGCAACAGATAGGCTCAGGCCAGGCTAGGACAGAACCGTCGCATTGCACTACTTGCGGTAGGATGCATTTTGGGAGGTGCAGGCAGGGTTCCACAGGTAGTTTTTCTTGTGGACAGCAGGGGCATGGGTGGAGGAACTACCTGACCATAGGTTAGGGTGGTATAGGTCAGTCGACCGGGTCAGTAGTAGGTTCCTCCTCATCAGCACAGTCTACAGGGCGTGGACCCTATACTTCAGCAGGTAGAGGCAGAGGCAGAGGCAAAGAGGGAGCATCTAGTTCTGGTAGTGGACAGAACCATACATATTCACTAGCCGGCCGACAGGTCTCAGAGTCATCACCAGATGTTGTGACAGGTGCATTAATTGTTTGCTCTCATTGTGTTTATGCTTTGATAGATCCTAGATCTACTCTATCTTATGTTACCCCATTTATTGCGGGGAAGTTATGTATAGTAGAAGAGTCATTAGATCGACCATTTTACTGTATCTACACCAGTTGGTGAGTCTATTATTGCCAGGAGAGTCTATCAAGGTTGCACGGTAGAAATTATCTACCGTAAGACCTCTGTAGACCTGGTAGAGTTAGAGATGGTCGATTTCGACGTCATTATGGGTATGGACTGGTTTGCGTTTGTTATGCTAATGTTGAGTGTCGGACAAAGAATGTTAGATTCCATTTTCCAAGAAAGGCAGTTCTGGAATGGAAAGGCGATACAGCAACGCCGAAAGGTAGGTTTATTTCCTATCTTAAGGTGAGGAGGATGATCACTAAGGGTTGTATTTATCATCTTGTTTGCCTTCATGATATAGATGCAGAACCACCGACTTTTCAGTCTATTTCGGTAGTTAATAAGTTTCTAGATGTATTTTCAGACGAGCTCCCTGGTATCCTTCCAGAACGAGAAATTGATTTTTCTATCGATATGCTACCAGGTACACAACCTATATCTATCCCTCCTTATAGAATGGCTCCTGGTAAGCTAAAGGAGATGAAGAATCAGCTAAAAGACTTGCTGGATAAAGGCTTTATTAGACCTAGTGCAACACCATGGGGTGCGCCAGTGTTATTCGTGAGGAAGAAAGATGGCTCACTAAGAATGTGTATTAATTATCGATAGTTGAATAAGTTGACTATAAAGAATAGGTATCCCCTTCCAAGGATCGATGACTTGTTTGATCAATTACAAGGTGCTGAGTGCTTCTCAAAGATTGATTTAAGATCAAGGTACCACCAGATACGAGTTCTAGAGAAAGACGTTCCAAAGACAGCTTTTAGAACCAGATATGGACACTTCGAGTTCTTGGTAATGTCTTTTGGATTAACTAATGCCCCAGCAGTGTTCATGGACCTGATGAATAGTATATTCATGCCGTAACTAAACTTGTTTGTGATTGTATTTATTGATGATATTTTGGTGTATTCACATTCAAAAGCTGAGCATGCAAATCATATGCGAGCAGTCCTTCAGGTTCTTCGAGATCGAGAACTTTATGCAAAGTTTTCTAAGTGTGAGTTCTGGTTGAACTCTGTAGCTTTCTTAGGCCATATTGTATCAGATGCAGGCATTGCGGTTGATACACAAAAGATTAAGGCCCTAAAAAATTGGCCCAGACCTATGACTCCGACTAAGGTTCGTAGTTTCTTAGGGTTAGTTAGGTACTACAGAAGGTTTGTAGAGGGGTTTTCTTCACATTCAGCACCATTAACGAAGCTGACTCAAAAAGCAGCTAAGTTCCAGTGGACTGAGGCTTGCGAGCATAGTTTCCAGGAGCTAAAGGACAGGTTGACATCAGCACCAGTTCTAGCATTGCCAGAGGGTTCAGAAGGCTATGTGGTGTACTGTTATGCTTCTGGTGTTGGGTTGGGTTGTGTTCTAATGCAACATGGTAAGGTTATTGCATATGCTTCAAGGCAGTTGAGGAAGCATGAGAAGAAATATCCAACGCACTATTTAGAGTTGGCTGCAGTTGTGCATGATTAAAGATCTGGAGACACTATTTCTATGGCATTCATGTTGACATCTTCACAGATCATAAAAGTCTTGAATATATCTTTAGACAAAATGAGTTAAATATACGACAACGTCGATGGCTTGAGTTACTCAAAGACTACGACGTGGATATTTTATATCATCCAAGAAAGGTGAATGTGGTAGCCGATGCCCTCAGTCGAAGATCTATGGGTGGTTTATCCTATTTAAGTGTGGAGAAGCATAAGCTAGCACGAGAGCTTCATTAGTTAGCTAGCTTGGGAGTTAGATTGTTAGAGGCAGATGATAGTGGGATCATAATTTAGGACATAACTGTATCATCTATAGTTGTGGAGGTAAAAGCATGGCAACACGAGGATCCTAGCTTAGAGCAGCTTAGAGCCAAGGCTCAGGATCAGCAGTCTGTAGCATTTGATATAATAGGAGATGGAGTCTTCAGATATAGTGGTCGATTGTGTGTTCCGGATGTTGCAAGGCTTCGACATCATATTATGGAAAAGGCACATCATTCCCATTTTTCTATTCACCCTAGTTCGACGAAGATGTACCATGATATTAAGGAGATCTATTGGTGGCACGGGATGAAGAAGGACGTTGCTGAGTTTGTGTACATTGTCCTAACTGCCAACAGGTGAAGGTTGAGCACCAAAAGCCCACTGGGCTAGTCCAAGAGATAGCCATTTCTTTGTGGAAGTAGGAAGCAATTAATATGGATTTTGTTACAGGGTTACCTCGATTGCGTCGTAAGTTTGACTCTATTTGGGTAATTGTTGACAGACTAACGAAATCAGCCCATTTCTTACCAGTCAAGACTACTTTCACAGCTGAAGATTATGCAGGGCTTTACATCCGAGAGATTGTTAGGTTGCACTGCGTCCCAATATCTATTATCTCAGATTGAGGAGCACAATTTACCGCTAACTTCCGAAAATCTTTCCATAAAGGATTAGGGACACAAGTTAATCTCAATACCGCCTTTCATCCTCAGACAGATAGCCAAGCTGAACACACTATTTTAACACTTGAGGACATGCTACGATCATGCATGTTGGACTTTAATGGAAGTTGGGATGAGCACTTACCTCTTATTGAGTTCGCATACAATAATAGTTATCATTCTAGCATCGGGATGGCACCTTATGAGGTTTTGTATGGGTGAAAATGTAGATCCCCCATTGGATGGTTCGAGATAGGTGAGTTAGGGTTGATTGGACCTGACCTAGTACATCAAACAGTGGAACAGGTTAAGCTCATTCAGGAGAGATTGCTAACAGCTCAAAGCCTACAGAAGTCATACTCAGATGTGCGACGAAGGGACTTAGAGTTTTTTCAATGACTGGGTATTCTTAAAAGTCTCGTCTATGAACGGTGTTATGAGATTTGGCAAGAAAGGAAAGCTTAGTCCAAGATTCATTGGGCCATACCGAATCCTTCGGAGGGTAGGACAAGTGTCTTATGAGTTAGAATTCCCTTCGGGGCTAGAATCTGTTCATCCAGTTTTCCATGTATCGATGCTACGGAAGTGCATAGGATACCCTTATCGGGTTGTCCCAGTTGAGGATGTTCAGATCACAGAGGATTTGTCCAACGAGGAAACTCCATTTGCCATATTAGATCAACAGGTCCATAAATTGAGGACCAAAGAGGTGGTTTCGGTTAAAGTATTATGGAGAAACAAGGATAGAGAAGAGGTGACCTAGGAAGCTGAGGATGGCATGAGGTCCAAACATCCTCAATGTTTCATACCCCAGGGTGATGTCATATCAGTTTATATTAGGCCAGTGAGGTAAGATACCTATTTGATTTTTTATTTTTTTTGTTGTTTATTATTATTATTGTTGTTGTCGTTATATATTTGCTCACACTGTATTATGGAGCTATAGCACTTAGCTATTTATGTCATCGTGTGAAACGCTTAGGTTAGAAATTTTGAGTTCCAGGATCTTGGATAGTGACATTTACAAAGGACACTCTGCCTAAATTTGGGAAACTCCTAAGGACTTAACCACGTGACTCAGATTTTTCATTCGAGGACAAATGTTTCTAAGGGGGAAGGATGTAACACCCCGCCTTTTTGAAACGTATAAAATTACTCGTATCTTCACGGAAAGACCAGGAGGGTGGGTAATAAATTAAGAATGATATGGTATGTCATATTTTAAGTGTTCAAGGGTGGCATCTCAAATTTTTAAGTTAGGTAAGTGGCAAAAAAGTTCGCGAAAGTTACCGTAAGTTCCTATTTAAAGATTTCTCTAAAATTTGGGTCAAATGTCTTGGAGGTTTTCTCTAAATATATAAAGAATTATGGGGCCTACGACCTATGAAATTGAAGGTCTACGAGTCTAGTTTCCAACACATCAAACTGTTTGTTCATACAACTTCAGAATAGAGAGATCTTCACGTTTTCGTGGGACTGCGCAAGCAGGCACATGAGGTGGGGTCCTAGGTCGGTGGAATCTTTATATACATCTTCTTTTTCGACCTTTTCTTCATGTTTTAGCTAAGAACCAGAAAATTTAGAGAAACCCATTTCTAGGATCAACTAAAGTATAGATTTTCTCGACTTAAGTCCCTGACGAAATTTGTTCAACGCGTTGGGCTCATCATCGTCATAGAATTTGTTTTATCGATTTCGTAGAATTTCACACTTTAGTGTTGGGACAGCAAGGGTTTGGACATATTTGAAGGTTTTGAGGCGTATTATGAACTTAAGATTGAGGTAAGACCCTTCTTTCATCGATTCTAGCTTTTATAAGCAGCAAATAGCAATTTTCGACGGAAATACATATCTTTTATCGGATTGTCATGGTATCTTCTATTTTTGTGTTTTGATTATGGTCTTGCCTTGTTGTAGTATCGAGGGGGTTATGAATAAAAGTCGTTAGGCCACCTGAATTCAGCGAAAAAAGGTATGTTAAGGCTATTCCCTACTTACGGCATCTTTCCTTAAAGCTTAGGATCAATGTAATTGGGTTGTTATCCTTGATATACTTGTAGCCGTTATTTTTTGTTGTTGGCTGCTCGAGTTGATATAATCCTCCCTTGTCAGGATTCTTATTCAGTTAGTAGCGTCCCTATGTTGGACACGACTTAGAGGCTATTTGTATAGGTTGCTTATAACTAAATTGCTCGCTTTAGCGATTAAATTGTTATTGTTGCCCTTGGGGCTATTGTGGTTAGCTGCATGAATGTGATCTATGCCTAGAAGGGCTATGTTCTGCCTACGGGGCTATATGGATGCCTAAAAGGTCTATGAGTTAGAGTTGCCTATGGGGCTATATTGATGCCTAGAAGGGCTATGAGTTGCCTACAGGGCTATATTGACGCCTAAGAAGGCTATGTGCTTCCTACATGGCTATGTTGTTGCCTAAGAGGGCTATGAGTTGTCTATAAGCTATGTTGATGCCTAAGAGAGCTATGTGTTGCCTACGGGGTTATATTAATGCCTAAGAGGGCTATGTGACTGCCTACGGGGCTAGGGAACTACCGATAGTGGTATATAGATTGATTGGCACCTTCCGGGCTTATGGGGGCCTGAGTAGGTGGTCTTGGCTGCTATTTATACCTGCCGAGCTTATGGGGGCTTGGTTAGGTTGTTGTTTTATTATTTTTTAAAAGTTCAGATTTATGAGCAGGTCAGTACGCTTATCTTATCCTTGATTTATTTATCGGATTATTCCAGTATATTAGGGTACCTATTTATAGTCTATTATCTTTCATACTTTGTACATTATTTTGTACTGACGCCCCATTGCATGGGGGCACTACATTCATGCATGCAGGTCCTGACAGACGACCGACTAGATCTCCTCAGCAATAGGATTGACTTCTATCCGGTTGGCTAGCCCTTTTTCTCTGGAGCTGCCAGTGTTTGGAGGTTTGTTAGCTTTTGTTGTATATATTTTTATGGGTAAGCTGGGGACCTGTCCCACCAATCTTTACTACTCTTAGAGGCTTGCATACTAGTGTGTAGGGTTTATAACTACGTTATGGCCATGTTGGCCTAGTTTTCTTGGTTTGCTGAAGCTTGTTAGTTGTGTGATGCATTGTCTTGTTATATACCTGCTTTCAGTTTTCATATAGAGATCATGGTGGCCTTGACGGCCCAATCAGGACTTCTGTGCTATTTGGCAATTTCTTTATATAAAATCTTGGGAGTTGCTGTTTCTTTTGCAGATCTGTTGACAGGGGCCTTGCCGGCCGAGGGCTTAGTTTTAAGCCGAGATATACTTGTTTGTTTTCTCGATTGCGTGTGGTTGCCATGCGCTAGTAGCAAATGGTTCAGCAGGGTCGACTCGCGTCTGAGTTTTGGCATTAGGAGTCAGTTGCACCCCTTGAGTTTGGGGCGTGACACCATTGCCCCGGGATACTCAGATTTCTCCCGGATTTGCCTAATTTGGCCATTTGACGATATTTGCTCTTAAGAGTGGTGTCACCCGCTCTATCTTTAAGAAAATTTTTGACATTTAGCGCAAATGTGGGCTACTCAGACTTCACCCAGTCAATCTAATGACATGCAATCACAACCCAATTTATTAAAAAGCACAAAAATTACGGGCATTTTACAATCAAACAATACGGGCAAGATTTTCAAATTAAAATAGGCATTTAAGCATTCTAATACTATCATAGAGGCCCAACACACATCAATACGATACTATCATAGCAAATGAGTGTAAATTTCCAAATGTAAGCTCGGTATTCGGAAACCAACCTTTTGTGCCGATTAAAAAGTGTTTGGAAAGCTAGGCGGCAAAGAAATCTAACTCCGAGCGCAAATCAATCAACCAAAATACTAGTAAAATGCTTAAAATAAGGAAAATACTACCTTGGTGCGAGTTTGGGAGGTTTAAGAGTGAGGGAAAGTGATGAATTTCAAATTTTAAGATTTTTGGTCTTTTTAAACTGTCTAATTCGCGCCCATTCGGCGACGTTAGTCGCATTAGCCGAACCACTCAGCGATACGCCAAGTGGTCATTTGGCTCGCCGAGTTTTACAGGACCTTCAGTCAAAGTGAGGGTTCAAATGGCGGTCTAAATCGAAGTCACCGACCTGGTCGGCGACATGCCAAACTAATTTTTTCGACAACTTCAGCTTTTAAACTTGCAGCACTAACACACCATTATTTATAAAAACAAATTAAAGCATCTAAAACCTTGGGTTGCTTCCCAAGAAGCACCTTATTTAACGTCATGGCTCGACGCGAGTCTTTACTCACTCTCCGTTATTGGGGTCAGCCCTAGTGTCACTAGGTAACCCCAATAGATCGTATGGGTGGAGATGAGGTACTGCAAAACTCATAAGTGTTCTGATCAGCTTGATCGATCTAGAGTGAGATTCAATCATCTGATTCAACACTTCCATATTCTCCTTCATATCTTCTAACACTCGATCTTGGTCGGTGATCTTCTGGAGAATGATTTGTAGTGTGTCCTCAACACGATTTCTCTCTCTATCTCTAGACTTTTGTCGCTCATGAGGGGGTATGTACCTTCCCTGACTCTTGCACTGGTTTTCCACCTTTGAGATTTTGGTGGCCAAGTCGTTCAGCTGAGTTACCAGTGCAGCTAACTTGAAGTGACCCTCGACTTCTTGGTTCGCCTCAGCTAACTTGCCACCACTTCCCTCAGCCATGCTCCGGGTTTCTACATAAAACAACTTAGAGAAAATCAAAACTAAAAATGAAATTAGTAAAACTACAATTATTAAAAACAAAAATTCTACTTAACTAAGAATTCCCAAATAACACCACTCCCTGGCAGCGGCACCATTTTGATGTTTGAGTAATCAAGACACAACTTTCGATGCAAGTGTCTACGATCGTACAATAGTTTAGTAACCCAACCAAGGGTTGGGATCGTTCCCAAGAGAGTGGTTTTGAGAATTAATAGAAAAATAAAATTTAGTTCTAACTAGTCGTACCTAGAGACATTAACGATTAAAAACATTGTAAATTAAAAGGGGGCACAAGAGTGTCAATTAACAATGGGGGGTTTTGTCACAAGTAAGGAAAACAACAAAATAAATAATGATTTCTAAGTAATGAGAGGGGATCCCTAAGATGTGACGAGAATACGGGTTAAGCTAGATTATTAGGTACATGCTTTCGATAGAAGATTCATAGAATAATTATGACTAGGCTAAACTTTAAGGGGGATAAGCTCTCTCTCGAGTAACTTACCCCGTTTCAAATGTGTTCCTCTCAGACACCCACTTGTCGCATGAAGACCAGCTTATGCCTTAACCCACTCACTCTCTCGAGCTGAGTGTGTGGGAATGAGACTAGGATTCACTCTCTCGAACTGAACCTCATGCCGACCCACTCCCACCGGCCATCAATTTAGTAGTTTTAGTTTTACGACCTCTCTCTCGAGCAAGCCAAAAACACATCAATAAACTTGTATTTGCAACTAAAAATTCAATAAATTCATCCACAAATACTAAACGAAATCACAATTAAACTATTAGCAAGCAAGACCCAACAATTATCTTAACCAATATTCGCTAAATCACACCCCAAGAATTGGGGGTTTTAGCCATACATGTATAAGAGATAGAAAGTTATACCAAATTGAGCTCGCATTCAACTAGGTATGAAGATTTAAGTCTTGATACCGGCCAAAATTGAAGAATCCAAGAGACCCAAATCCAAATCTTGAAGAGGAAGCCCTTTGGATCTTTAAGTCTTCAAAACCCTCTCAAACTTAGAGCAAAAATATCAAAAAGTACTATTCTATATGAAAATTATAATAATTGTTCCACACTTAAAACTACAACTCTAACTAGTATTTATAGTTAAGGTTGGAATAGAGATGAGGGCTAGAGAGACCGTGACAAAGATTGGCGTGATCGCAATGCCACTTGGAAGGAAAGAGAGAGGGAGAAGGATAGGTATGTTCCTTCCAATAAGCATCAAAATCCCAAGGAATTTTTGGGTGGTCATACGGAAGACATGCTCTCACGCATTCTCAACAAGGTTGAAGGGTCCGATAAAGTGTTGAAAGAAATGAAAGAGGATGTATCGACTCTCAACCAGACAGTGACCTCCCACTCAATCTCAATTAAGCAGCTGGAGACCCAAATGGGTCAAATCTCTTCACATTTGAATCCAAGACAATAAGGGGGTTGCCTAGTGATACAATGGCAAACCCCAAAAATGAAGCTCTAATGGGTACTTGAGTTGTGCCACGACGTTAACTAAGGCACTTCTTTGGAGGCAACCCAAGTTT
Source organism: Solanum acaule (assembly GCA_036250505.1). NCBI lineage: Eukaryota > Viridiplantae > Streptophyta > Magnoliopsida > Solanales > Solanaceae > Solanum > Solanum acaule. The sequence goes on along the minus strand of JAJOOR010025432.1, from coordinate 2,822 downwards.
TAATGCTTTAAGTTTAATTTTTAATAATGGGTGTTGATTGTGTAGGTTGAAAAGTGAAGTGTGTTTAAAAATAAGTGGTTTAGAGAGCCAAGAGTCCAGTCGGTGACTCGCCGAAAAGGTTGGCGACCCTTATCTGGATCATTGTTGGACCCACAAAGCCTAAAGTGGAAGTCTGTAAAACTTGGCGGGCCAATTTCTTAATCGGAAACTCACCGAACAGGTCGGCGATCCCGATTTTATCCGCCCCCAAATTGACTGGAGGTCCTGTAAAACTCGGTGAGGTAAATTACCACTCGGCACATCACCGAGTGGTTCTGTGTGGTCGACTAACAGCGCTGAAAGGGCTGCGAATTGAAAGGTTTTAAAAGGTCGAATGGTTTAAAATTTCAAAATCCTTCATATTCTCTCATTTCTAACCCCGTACACTCTCACCTGCACTTTAGATTCTCCATACTTTACTATTTTGTTCGCTTTTTGTGTGTGATCTCGTGCTCGGAATCGAATTACTTTGCCGCCTAGCTTTTCAAATTATCAATTCGGCATACAGGTTGGTTTTCCGAATCCCGCACCTTTGATTAGTGGTTGAACTCAAATGCTATCGGTAAATATGTATTGATTTGTGTTGGGTAATTGTTTAAATCATGTTTATATATGTCAGATTGCTTGTTTTGTTTTCAAACTTATACCTAATTTCTTAAAAAGAGGATTTCCCGTGTTATGTGCGATTAAATTGTTTCTAAATTGTTGGGTCGCGGTTCTTTTATATTGGGGTGAATCTGAGTAACCCCGAATTCAGCCAAACGATGTAATTTTTCCAATGATGGAGCGTTTGACGTCATTCTTAAGGGCAAAAGTCATCAAATGGCTAATTTTGGCCAAATCGGGGGAAGTCTGAGTACCCCGAAGGCATGGGTCATATGGGTCTGGTTTGAATTGTATGGGGTGTGTGTCTGATTTTGATTTCGGGGGCTGCAGGCCTGGTTTTGGGAAACAGGGTTGAAAATTAGCACGTTGGGGCAGTTTGGTGAGTTGGGTCGAGCTCGCCGAACCATTCGGCGGTTCGCCAAAGTCCCCCTTTGATAGCCCTTAATTTCTAGATTTGGCTAAGTTGAGTCTGTAACTTTCAGCGGGAAGCATGAGCTTGCCGAGTTCACTCGGTGACACGCCGAAAGGTTCCTTTGATCGCCCTTTATGCGCCCCTAACCCCTAAAACACACTGTAATTTTTAGTGGGCAAGTCTAAGCTCGCCGAGGCATGTCGGCGATTTATCGAAAGGGCCCTAAATATCACCAACATGCCTTATTTCTGAAAAAATTTCAACCTGGTCCTTTCGCCGATCCCGATCTAGCTCGCCTAAGTGACTCAGTGACTCACCGTCTTTCTACAACTTGATATATGTAATTTTCTTGAATGGTTTCTAACACTTTTCGATGTGTTTTGTAGATATGGATAGACCCAAAGTACCAGGACGAGACATGCCTCCCCACAAATGGGTAAAAGGGATCATCATAACTGAGGTTGCAGCAGCATCCAAAGCAAAGGCATCCAAACTTCCTACCACGGATGGGAAAGGCAAAGGAAAGGGCAAGGCATCGCAGCTGAGTCAACGGAGGTCAGCTCGGACAATGAGGGAGTCTACGCGACTCACCTTACAACATCTGAAAGTGAGGGGGAACACCAGGATTCTCAAGTTGTCATCTCTGAGCCTGAGGATGACCAGATGCTATTGGCCCAGAGAGCTGAAATGTGCTACAAGAGGATGCATGATTTGTCTAGGATCTAGATGCCTCAGACCACTCTTCCTTCTCCAGTTCCAGATCAGACTGTGGTCCCAGCACCACCTACACAGGGTCCTTCTCCCCGGTCTCTCAACAGACTAAAGGCCGAGGGATTGAGGACTATCATCGAGGAGAAGAGATTGTCCACAGATGGTGTGATGGACAGATACCCGGAGATATGGAGCACCCTGAAATCCCACAACTTCCAGCTCTTTACTAAACCTTGAGGCCCTTACATTCCTAATTGGATTTGGGAGTTCTACACTACCTATGGAGCTTTGGTGCCACAGGGAAAGAGGAAGGCTGCTACATTTAAGCCAATAGACTATGGAGTTGTCAAGGGAAGGAAGATGACTACCAGAGCAAGATCAAGACAACGGATTTAGAGGATATGAAAGGTTGGTTGGCCTCTCTTTTATCTGACAACACTACTAGGTGGATCCGGAGGGCCAATAGAGAAGAAAGACCTTAATGTGGCAACGAGGTATTGGTTTGGCTTCATCAGTAGCACCATTATTCCGACCCAAAATGACTCTATCCTCCGCGACACAAAAGCGGCCTGTCTTGGATCCATCATTGCATGAAAGTGCATTAATCTAGGTGCAATTATCAGACAGAAAATGGCTATGAGAGCTAGGCAACAACAGACATCTCTTCATTTCTCGGTGTTAATCACCGAGTTGTGTAGATGAGCCCGGCTGCCACGTGATATGAAGAAGGACATTGTAACACCCCGTATTTGAAACAGACAAAAATGCAGATTTTGAGAAGTTACAGGTGCAACTTATGGTCACCATCCATGGACCGTAGGTCAGACCACGGCCCGTGCTGGTGGTCTGTGGTTCACCACTGCAACCCCTCCCCAAACCAGCTCAGAAAATTGGCTAAGTCTCGACTCACGGACAGACCCACGGTCCGTAGATCAGACCACGGTCCGTAGATCAGACCACGGTCCGTAGATCAGACCACGGTCCGTGGTCTATGTCCGTGGATCAAGACTTCCCTTACCAGCCTCTGACACAAACTACGGTCGACCAGCACGGA
>JAJOOR010025431.1:0-17969 GCA_036250505.1 Solanum acaule | reverse complement strand
GTGGGGGGGGGGGGGGGAGGTAAGGGTGGCGTAAAAATGAAAAAAAATTAAAAATTTGAAATATTTTCCAAAAACAATTAAAAATATTGACGGGGTGGCCTGGGGGTGGCCTTGGGGGGTTCCTGGGTGTGGTCCTAGGGCCACTATGCCCCGGGGTGGGGGTGGGTGGTGGGTGGTGGGGGAATCCTCGTGGAACGGCACCATGGGGGGTGGGCGCTCGGGGAACCTCTACGTATACTTACACCATTTTTAACTCCCATTCACACATTTACAAGCCCTTTTTTAGGAATCGCATAAATTCCTCGATTTTTCGTGCATAAGACCAAGGATCCAGCCCTAGAGCACTGAATAAAATTTTATGAAGGACCTCCATAATGAGTTGGGGACCTTCACATATATTCACACCATTTTTAATGCTCATATCTGCATTTACAAGCCCTTTTTAGGAATCACACGAATTCCTCAAATTTTTTTGTGTTAAATCCAGCTTCCCGGAGCACCTCAAGTATTTTTATCTAAAAACTTTATTAGGATCTCCGTAATGAGTTGGCAAACCTTCACGTATAATCAAACCTTTTTTAACGTCATTTTTCACATTTACAAGCCCTTTTTTAGGAATCGCACAAATTCCTCAATTTTTTTCGTGTGTATTAGCCCATGCATCTGGCACCCCGGAGCACCCAAAAGTTTTTTTCCAAATAACTTTATAAGGACCTCTGTAATGAGTTGGATAATCTTCATGTTTACTCACACTATTTTTTTTAATGTCATTTCCGCCTATACAAGGCCTTTTTTAGGAATCACACAAATTTCTTGATTTTTCGTGTGTATTAGCCCATGGATCCGGTGCCCTGGAGCACCCTAAATATCTTTCTCAAAAAACTTTATAAGGACCTCCGTAATGAGTTCGGGAACCTTCATGTATACTTACACCCCTTTTTAAAAGTTTATTTTCGCATTTACATGCCCTTTATTAGGAATAATGCAAATTCCTCGATTTTTCGTGTGTAGTAGCCCATGTATATGGCCCCCCGAAGCCTATGGATCTAGCGCCCGGGAGCACCCAAAAGTTTTTTTCAATTTTTTTTATGAGGACCTCCGTAATGAGTTGGGGAACATTCACATATACTCACACCATATTTTTTAACGCCTATTTCCGCATTTACAAGCCATTTTTTAGGAATCACTCAAATTCCTCAATTTTTCATGTGTATTATTAGCCCATGGATCTAGCGCTCCAGAGCACCCAAATTTTCCTTGTCAAAAAACTTTATGAGGATCTCCGTAATGAGTTGAGGAACCTTCACGTATATTCACACCATTTTTTTAACGCCCATTTCCGCATTTACAAGTCCTTTTTTAAAAATCGCGCTAATTCTTCAATTTTTCGTGTGTATGCCCATGGATCTGGCACCCTGAAAATCCCAAAAACAAATTCTCAAAAATCTTTATGAGGACCTCCATAATGAGTTGGGAAACCTTCATGTATACTCACATCATTTTTAACGCATATTTTTGCATTTACAAGCCTTGTTTTAGAAATCGCGCAAATTCCTTGAATTTTATTCGTATTAGCCCATATATCTGGTGCCCCGGAGTACCAAAAATTGTTTTCTAAAATTTTTTTATGACGACCTCCATAATGAGGTAGGGAAGCTTCACGTATACTCACGCCATTTTTTTTAACGCCCATTTTTGCATTTACAAGCCCTTTTTTAGAAATCACGGTGATTCCTTGATTTTTAGTGTGTATTAGCCCATGAATTTGTCTCCCTAGAAATACCAAAAAGGATTCTCAAAAATCTTTATGAGGACCTCCATAATGAGTTGGGGAATCTTCACGTATACTCACAACATTTTTAACGCCTATTTTCACATTTACAAGTCTTTTTTTTAGGAATCATACATATTCCTTGATTTTTGTGTGTATTAGCCCATGTATCTGGCACCCCAGAGCACCCAAAATTCTTTTCTCAAAAAACTTTATGAGGACCTCCGTAATAAGTTGGGGAACCTTCATGTATACTCACACCATTTTTTAACGCCTATTTTTGCATTTACAAGCCTCTTTTCAAGAATAGCGCAAATTCCCTAATTTTTTGTGTGTATTAATTAGCCTATGGATCTTGCGCCCGGAGTACCCAACATTTTTTTCTCAAAAAACATTATGAGGACCTCTGTAATGAGTTGGGGAACCTTCACCTATACTCACACCATTTTTTAACGCCCATTTCCACATTTATAAACCTTTTTTTATGAATTGCGTAAATTTCTCAATTTTTCGTGTGTTAGCGCATGGATCTAGCGCCCCTGAAATCCCAATTTTTTTTCTCAAAAAACTTTATGAGGACCTCCGTAATGAGTTGGGAAACCTTCACGTATACTCACACCATTTTTAACACCCATTTCCGCATTTACAAGCCCTTTTTTAAGAATCACTCAAATTCCCCGATTATTCGTGTGTATTAGCCCTTGGATTTGGCTCCCGGAGCACCCAAATTATTTTTCTAAAAAAACTTTATGAGGAACTCCGTAATAAGTTGGAGAACCTTCATGTATACTCACATCATTTTTAACGCCCATTTCCGCATTTACAATTCCTTTTTTAAGACTCACCAAAATTCCCCGATTTTTCGTGTGTATTGCCTATGGATCTGGTTCCCGGAGCATCCAAAAGTCTTTTCACAAAAAACTTTATGCGGACCACTGTAATGAGTTGGGGAACCTTCACGTATACTCACATTATTTTTAACGCCCATTTCTGCATTAACAATCCCCTTTTTAAGAATCGCCCAAATTCTCTGATTTATCATGTGTATAAGCCCATAGATCTGGTGCTCGAAGAATCCAAAAAAAATTCTTAAAAAACTTTATGATGACCTCCATAATGAGTTGGGGAACCTTCACGTATACTCACTCTATTTTTAACGACCATTTCCGCCTTTACAAGCCCTTTTTTAAGAATTGCGCCAATTCCCCAATTTTTTGTGTGCATTAGCCCATGGATCTTGCGCTTGGAGCACCCAAAATTCTTTTTTGAAAAAACATTATGAGGACCTCCGTAATGATTTGGGGAACCTTCACGTATAGTTGTTGACACCCAATTTTTGACCTCCACATTATAGATTAATCATCGACTTCTTTTATTTCAAACGATTTAAAATAATTAGTTTTATAAAATTTCAAAAAAATATATAATATAGTTTGCAATTTATTTTAAACAGTTGTATCATTTTTATAATTTCTAAATAATATATGTGTTTTATAATTATGTATATGATTAGTATATTTTCAGAATATTCGAAAATCATCTCAAAAAGATTTTTTCTTTAATTAAGTATTTGTTTGATTAGTTTAAGTTATGTTTATATTTTTGAGTAAATTTAGTTACAAGTAAATTAATTGTTTTCTCTCCTTAAGATTAAGAAGCTCATTAATTAATTTTTATTAACACATTTTTTTTAAATTTTAGCTGAATTCACTAATTAAATTATATTCGGCTATAATTGAAATCCATTTGGCTATTATTTAATAACATTTTTTAGTCAATTGTTTACCCCATCTTTTAAGAACAATTTTGGTCACTTCCTAAAGGCCCAATTCCAATTTCCAACACCAAATAGGCCCAATGCCAATTCCCTATACAACAAATAATTCCCAGCCCATTTCAGACAACAGCTCAACCACAATTCCAATTCAATACCCATCTCTAGCAACACCCACAACCAACCGACCCAAGACCCATCAATTCATCAATATTCAATACCAAAGTGATCTGCAAACACATCTACAGAACGAGACCCGCACAACGTCTTCTTCCAAGCGAGAAGTCACGTCGAACAGTACCCCGACTACACTGCCCATACTCGTCTTTTTTTTTTCTCCATCTATGAAATCACCTAGAAATCCAGAAAAGCAACGGCGCCTATACACGTCCAATCGTCCCGTCCTTTTTCCCCTTTATCAGGGATTTTTAAATTTCTTCCACTGTTTGCCTTTGAAAAGAGGGAAGAAATTCAAAAGATTTTGAATTTTTGCTCAACGGATTTCCCCTTAAATCGCCCAATTTCCCCCCATTAATAGTTCCCCATGCTCAAGTGATGGGGGAACAGTTTTGAGTTTGGTTCTAAGATGACAGCTCGAATTTTCTTTCGTCGTGGAAGTTACTTCGTGGTCAAGCTTGTCGTCCCGGAACACTGCTTCAGAGAAGGTAATCTCGCCCCTCCCTTGCATTCCGTTTCTATATAATATGTGTTATGCGTCCGATATTTAGCGGAGTTCTGTCGTTGAGAGTAGTTGGCTTCTTCGTTTAGTCTTTTGCTTCAGCTTCGTCTTTTCTGTGATTTTTTCTGGGTTGTAAGCACGAGTCAAACATTAGTGAAGTTACTTTGATATTATATGTTGGTCGTTATGTTCGTTAACTCGAATTTGTATCTGTATTACTAGCTGAATCTCTGCCTCGCTTAGCTCGAAGTGATCGGTTGTTCATTTGGTTTCAATTTGAATATGTTGCGGTATAAGTTCTATTTTTTCACTGCTTACTTGTAGTCTTGGTTGTCTTCTCTGTCATTTTGATTCATCTTTATTGATTCTAGTCCATGTTAGCTTAATCTCGTAGAGTTGATTTCGGTTCTCACATATCTTGAATGATATCCATGTCTATTTTGGCTTTAACTCATGATATTAATTTGATTTACAACCTTGTTGCCAAGTTTTCTCATTCTTTTCTTTTCACCTTTGTTTGTGTGCGATTAAGTTGAAAGAAGAATTGGTTTATTTCGCAACTAATCTTTGTGTTTTAAGAGCTCTTGGTTGTCTTTTTTTTTTTCCTTGTCATCCTAAGCTTGTTCCTCGGTTAATTTTTTTAGATCATAGTCTGTCTCAGGTTCATTCTTGTTTAAGTTTTAATTTGGCTAAGCTTGACTTACTCATTGATTTGCTCTATTTTTTAGCCATCTTCATGACTAGTATTGGATAGAACTTAGTTTTTTTTTTAGTGCTATATTTATTGGATTTCTTCCTGTTGAGTATTGAATGTATTCTTCTCTTGGATTTTATTTTGCTTTGTCATTGTATTCTTGCATTTAGTTCATATATCAGTAATGGTGTAGGAATTTTGCCAACTCCTTGTTAATTAGTCTTTTAGTGGAAGTATAGATTGGAAATCAGGATCATTGATATTGATATATTTGCTTACTCTACACTTACATTATTGTGTTATGGTTGCATTTTGTTTCTTATGAAAAATGATAAATTCGTTGGTTTATTGTTGGTAAACAATTTCTTTGATAGGATATTTGATACTTGAATCTATTATGTATGAGTTTGATGTTGGGATTTTGTTTCTTAGCTCTATATCTAAGTCTTGTTCTTTAAATTTATGCAAAGATTATCATATGCTTCTTTCCCTTAATTAATTAGTTCATTATTAATTTGTTCATTGAACTAAAGTGTTATTACTATTTACTTTCAAGCTAGCAAATGCTCAAAAATGCCGATTTGCTCACATGCTTACATTATCTAGAAATGCTAATATATTGGGTTGTTTTCATTATTATTAGCCTATTACATTTTTTTCCTCTTTACAAGATTTAATTGCTGATATGTTACATGCTTTAGAGAGTAATATTAATTGTCTTCTTATTTTTTTCCCTCCGCAAACGCTAATTTATTTTTTCATTTGTTCTTTTGACATGTGATACCAATCCGAGTTCACTTTGGACTTATTCCTTGCATTTCTTTGAGTTGAAGTCCGTCTTTGAGTCAGCCTCATCTTTGTTCGAAGAAACGGAAGCTGAAACAGGTCTCGGAAAGGAAAAAAAATGGGTTGTATATATCTGTATACACTGGAAAAACGAGCTGATATACACTGTGATACACTGCTGTATACACTGTGATACAGTGATGAAAATGGGCTAAAAGGCCAAAAATTTGCAGCGAAATTGACCCAAAAAGGGGGGCCAGATTCATTTCTCCTTCACCTTTAAATTATTTAATTGTCTTTATTTATTTTATTTTTTTAATTATTATTAACTCTAACTTTAGAATTTTTAATTAGCTTAATTAAATTCCCCAAAAGATGAACTATTTTCTTTGTGTTAGTTTACTTTAATAAATTTTATTTCATCGACTTTTTACTCTTCACATACTTTAACATTTTTAGTCAAAACTTTCACTTGTCTTTAATTAGTTTAAAATGGTTCCTTATTGACTTAATTGGTTTAAATTATATTATCTTTAAAATGATTCAAATAACTTTTAATTAATTTGGTTTGTTTTTTGGTCAAAATCCTAATCACGTGCATTTTAATTCAAATGTTTCATTTTAGATCCCTTTCTCTAAAAAATAAAAATAAAATAATATGTGTCGTTTATTTAATTATTTTTTCAAAGTTAATCAAATATTGTAAATTATTATTTTTTGTGTTAAATCGTTTTTCCAAAAAATAGTCAAATATTTAATCTAAGTCCTAGGATAACCGTATGTTAGCGGACACTTCAAATGCTTTTAAAACCTTCTTGAAGTGTAAATGAGAACCTCTTACCCATTTTCTCTAAATTTATAAAGACTTAATATGTTAGTGTCTTTTAAATTAAATTTTCTTAATTTCTTTAAAAAATTAAGTGGCGACTCCTCTAAGTATTATTCTCAAATTGTTTTATACTTGGAACATTTCAAAAAGTGATTTTTCTAAAGATAGTAAAATTACGGCATAACAATAGTCACACCATTTTTAACGCATATTACCGAATTTAGAAACCTTTTTTTAAGAATCGCGCGAATTTCTCGATTTTTCATACGTATAATGCACATGGATCTGGTGCCATGGAAATCCCAAAAAACAATATCTCAAAACACATTATGAGGACCTCCATAATTAGTTGGGAAACCTTCACATATACTCACACCATTTTTATAACGCCCATTTCCGTATTTACAAAACTTTTTTTTAAGAATCGCCCAAATTCCCCGATTTCTCATGTGTATTAGCGAATGGATCTAATGCCCGGAGCACCCAAAAATCTTTTCTCTAAAAACTTTATGCATACCTCCATAATGAGTTGGGGAACCTTCACGTATACTCACACCATTTTTAATGCCTATTTTTGCATTTACAAGCCCTTTTTAAAGAATCACCCAAATTCCTAAAACTTTCGAGCATATAAGCCCATGGATCTAGCGCCCGAAGCACCCAAAATGTTTTTCTCAAAAAACTTTATGAGGACCTCCGTAATAAGTTAGGGAACCTTCACGTATACTCACACCATTTTTAACGTCTATTTCTGCATTTAAAAGCGCTTTTTAAAAAATCGCCCAATTCACCAATTTTTCGCCCAATGCCCATTGATCTGGCGCCCGGAGCGCCCAAAATTTTTTGTCTCAAAAAACATTATGAGGACCTCCGTAATGAGTTGGGGAACCTTCATGTTTACTTACACCATTTTTAACGCTCATTTCCGCCTTTACAAGCCCTTTTTTAAGAATCACCCAAATTCCCACATTTTTCGTGTGTTAATCCCCATGGATCTATCGCCCGGAGCACCCCAAATTTTCATCTTAAAAAACTTGATGAGGACCTCAGTAATGAGTTGGGTAGCCTTCACGTATACTCAAACCATTTTTTAATTCTCATTTCTGTATTTACAAGCCCTTATTTAAGAATCACCCAAATTCTCTGATTTTTCGTGTGTATTAGCCCATTGATCTAGCCTGGAGCATCCACAATGTTTTTCTCAAAAACCTTTATGAGGACCTCCATAATGAGTTGGAGAACCTTCACGTATCTTACACCATTTTTTAATTCCCATTTTTCATTCACAAGCGCACTTTTAAGAATCGCCCAATTTCCCTGATTTTTCGTGAGTATTAGCCCATGGATTTGGCGGCTGGAGCACCCAACAATTTTTTCTCAAAAAAAATTATGAGGACCTCCGTAATGAGTTGGGGAACCTTCACATATACTCACACCATTTTTAACGCATATAACCTCATATTGCAAACCATTTTTTAAAAATCACACAAATTTCTCGATTTTTCGTGTGTATTAGCCATGGGTTTGGCGCCTTGAAAATCCCAAAGTTTTTTTTATCTCAAAAACCTTTATGAGAACCTCCGTAATGAGTTGGGAAACTTCACATATACACACACCATTTTTTTTAACGCCCATTTCCGCATTTACAAGGCCTTTTTTAAGAATCGCCCAAATTCCCCGATTTTTCGTGTGTATTAGTCCACGGATCTGGCGCCCGGAGCACCTAAATTTCTTTTCTCAAGAAACTTTATGAGGACCTTCGTAATGAGTTGGGGAACCTTCATGTATACTCGCACCATTTTTCTAACGCCTATTTCCGCATTTACAAGCCCTTTTTTTAAGAATCGCCCAATGGATCTTGTAACACCCCGAATTTTTTTTGAGATAAGATTCGAACCATCCTTCATTGTGAGTAGGATTCTACTGAGAAATTTAAAATTTCTTAAGTGTTAAGGTCACTAGATGTAGCACCTTAAGTTCCAAAAAGAACTAAATTGGAAATAGCAAAGTATGAAAATTTGTAAGATTTTGCAAGTAATGCTTAATTTATGAGTTTGGGTCACCTTCGAACGCCATAACTCTTAGTACATGATGAGTTAGGTGGGCTACAAGATAGCTAATGAAAGGTCTTTGAATTATCTTTACAAAGCCACCGAGTTTGCTAAGTTTCTAGGTCGGATGAGTGAGATATGCCCTTTTGAAGTCGGGCTGTCCAAATAAGGAAAGTTACCCGAAAAATAGTAAGGGATATTTTGGTCTTTTCCTCACCCAATCAGATTTAATTGGTTTTTAGTCAGTTTTTAAGGGTCTAATCTGATTAGGTTTAGTTTTATAATCCTAATATATGTCTACGGTTTTAGTTGAGAGTTCAAGAAGAGAAAAGAAGAGAAAAGAGGAGAAAAGAGGAAAGGATCAAGGTGTTTGTCGAGGTTCTTAAGTTTTGTTGCGGATTTTTGCCATGGATTTGATCCCTAAGAGGTATGTAAGCTTCCATAGTGTTGGATTCGTTCACCCACAAGCCAATCATGAGTTTCTTTTGCGAATCTATCCATAAATATTGAGCAATTTAATTTGTTGATGAGTTTTTGATAAATGTTCTTAAAGTTTCCTTATCGATTAAGTTTTGATGTAAGATTCTTCTTGGGTCAACTTCAAATGACCATATCTCTTAGAATATAAAGAGTTACATGTGCCATAACATATCCAATTAAAGGTATTTGAATCTACTTCCCAACGCCATAAATTTTTCGTCAATCCAATTTCTGAGTAAAACGTTATGACTAGTTTAGTAACCTATACAGTGCTGTTACGAATTAGCCGACGGGAAAACATTAAAAAGAGTCATTTTTATCTTTTTACCTCCAAGAAAACCCTAAACGAATTTCTTGACTATTAAAAGGCTCAAAACAATCAGATTTTCATCTTTTAATCCATCATTCTCTTCTATCTCAAACCCTAAGACAACACACTAAGGAAAAATCAAAGTAGAAGACTCCATTCAAGATTCTTTCAATCTTTTGCAAGATTCTTTCAATCTTATGCAAGATTCTTCCAATCTTTTTCAAGATTCTTCTTCAAGGTAAGTATTTCTCGAAGAATTCAATTCTTTTAAACTCAAATTCCTCCATACAACTATCAATCACTAATGAAAATCACAATTCTTAGCCGTAGAGATTTCAAGAAACTAATTCAAGAATCTTAAGAAAAGTTTTCTTGATCTTTTACCTTTAAGCTAGGATTTCAAAGCTTCTAATCAAGTTCTTCTTCAAGATTCTTCAAGAACCTTGTTCTTCCAGGTATCTAAGGCTATCATAATGTTGAACTAGTTCGTCACCACACCCTACATCTACTTTCTTATCAGTTAAAGGGTAATCTAGGACATTTTCCCTAGATTTGAGTATTCTTGAGATAAGTTGATTTTGAATTCTTGAGATCGTGTTTCTTTTAAAAGTTCCATTCCTAATTATCAAATTGCTATATTTTTATTGAGATCCTTCATATCATGAATCATAACTCTTGAATTCATAATTCAAATTCAAGAAAGAGTTTAGAGTAGCGTTCAAGAAAGTCTTTGAGTACAATTGTGAATCCTTTGAGATCAACTGTCGATTTGAGCTAAGTTTCGAGGAAGTAAGTATGAGAATGAGAAGAGTCGTATACACGAGTTTCATATTGTTATGTAGACCCTTGATTGAGTCGTTCATGTTCATAAATTCCGCATGGACTCCATAAATTGAGTATCTTTGAGAAGAGTAGTATCTTCAAGTTCTAAGTCTTGAGTATTGAGTTCCTAATCAAGATTTTATTCCATATTACCCATGAAGTGCTTGATTTAAGTTGTTCATGCTCATAATTTCGCATGAACCCTCTGAGTCGAGCATTCTTGAGATGAGTAGTATCATTGACTCCTTGAGTTTTGGAGTTATTGAGTTCCAAATATTGAGTTCTATGCATAGTTATTGAAAACCTTGAATTGAGTCGTTCGCGTCCATAATTCGGCCTGAACTTTATTCTGAGAAGTCTTTTACAAATTTTTCTAAAATTGTTTTAAGACTTGGGCTTGAGTTGAGAAAGAGTAGAGTCAAGTTCATTTTCTTTAAAATGATATATGGGAACTAAGTATTCCTAAGAGTAAATGTTTTCACATTTAAAAGAGAAGGAAACAGAGATTTCCAAAAGAGTTTTGAGCAGTTTGAGTAACATCTCTTTTTAGAGAAAGACTTTTGAGTAATAATCTCAAACCATAAAAAGAGTTATGTTTTTAAACATATGAGCTAGTTACATGTTGGGAGTAGTATTGAGTACCGATATGGGGAAGAGTTTTGATAACTCATATCCCCCATAAACCATGTAACCAACGTGGGTAGAAAGGGTCATACTTTTTAGATGATTCCTTAATGCATTTAGCATAGACTAGTGGATCCACTTAGTAGTAGGTCATATACTCGGGCAAAGTATAGGACAGTTCTGGCAGCGTGGGTGAGATGCTGCATGATCACATAGCTCATAGTGATGGTTGTCGGTTAGAGAAACTCTCATAGAGATATTTTGTATTCTTATATATAGAGAGTTTATTTTGTATTTTCATATACAAATAGAGTTATTTTGTATCCTTTCATACAAACTAAGTTATTATTGTATTCTTAAATAAATTAAGTTGTTTTCTACTGTTTTAAAAGCTTTCCATATATTGCATCTTTTATTGTTGCTTTCTATTGAGATGAATATCCAGAGTTGAGTATCAAGAGTTGAATATCTTATTATTAAGTTGTTCTTTCTTTCACTGAGTTGAATATCTCCTTACTGAGTTGAGTCTTATTTTCTCTGGGTCGAGTTGAACCATGTTTCTTTGAGTTGAGTTGAGTGAGTTGCAAAGAGTTAAGTATGTTTCCTTTTTATCAAGTGCAAGTCTATGTTTATGCTTTAGAATTCCCCTTACATACTCATACATTCCACGTACTGAGTCATTTGACCTGCATCATTTCATGATGCATATATAGGTATTTAGGATCTCCAACAGGCGCTTCGTTGAGATCATGTGATATTCCAGTCAGCTTTGGTGAGCCTTTTCATATTCCGAAGGACTTTACCTTTATCTTACAGTTAGTAGTTTTGAGATGCCGTGGGTATTGTCCCGATATCCTTCTGTAATAGTAGACACTACTAAAAAACTGCCAAAAAACGAGGCCAAAAGTGATGGACTGTGTCGCTTTTTTGGTCAAAATCGACTAAAAAGCGACGCAGTCATGTTCTTCACTTTTTGGCTCGACGCTTTTCAAAAAGCTACGGACTGCATCGCTTTTTGATTATATTTTTTAGGAAACCATTGCTTTTTTTATATTTTAATTTATTTTTATTTCCAATAAGCGATGCAGTCCATCGCTTTTCTGGAGATTAATATTTTTAAAATCCCAGAAAAGCGACGGACTAAAGGACAATGTCCGTCGCGTTTTTGGAAATTTATATTTTAAAAATCCCAGAAAATCGACCGACTAAAGGACACTGTCCGTCGCTTTTCTGGAATTTAATTTTTTAAAATACCTAGATAAGCAACGGACTAAAGGACCCTGTCTGTCGCTTTCCTAGGGTTATTTGAAAAAAATAATGCAAAAAAGCGACGGACAAAACCACCATGTCCGTCGCTTTTTTTGCAATATTTTGACAGCAGAAATTGGCAGTTTCTGCTGCCCACCTGCAAATATAAATCAATCAATTCAATTTAATTCATATTCAACCAGCCCAACAAACAATATAATGTAAACACACAACATATACAACATCAAACTTAAATCAATATTTAAAACTAAACAAATCACAATACAAAAACTTATGAAGTGTTTCAAAAGAGACCTAAACTAGGTAGTGGAATCTACAAAATCATCCTCCTTCTCCTCACTGTCGTCGTCGGTGTCCTCGGGAGCCGAAGTAGTAGGTTGATGAGCGAGTTTCAACACTTGTTCTTTGATTTGCTGAACAGTCGCACTCATTCTTTGTTGTTCAGCTACTCTTCTTCGCTCCGACTCTGCCAGTGCCAATGTAAGCTGTTCTATTTGAGCCGACATAACAACAATTTGAACACCGTCCAGTGCCTCGGCATGACGTGACAATCCAATACCTTCTAAGCCTGACTGGAGTCTTCTTACATCGTTTCAAGAGCCTCGACCATAGACTCTACCCTTATGTGTCCCCCCTACCACTTTCTCTGTCCAAATTTGGGTGGACAGTTCAAGTGTCATTTGGACCGAACTATCCAAATTCTCAGCGACGTACTGATGAAACTCATTATGCATATTAAATATAAAAATTGACATCAGTATATACATATCATAAATATATTCACTATTAATATATATTATTCATATTAAATAACTTACAAAAGTTCATTCGGCTCTTTCCTCGACCCATACATCCGGATCCGACTCATTTTCTTTCTTCTTCACATTAGTCTTCTTGAAAACCTCCGGTTCCAGGGAGTGTGCCCCAATTCTTTTTCCTATAAATAAAAACTGAAATTTATAACGATATATATGAATCAACTAATTATTTATTTAAAAGTTTGAATTAGAACTTACCATCTCTCTTGTAATTGTTCCAACTGTCTTTGCACCTCCGGTGTGCAATGAGCCACCCTTAAGACTGCCTCTAACCTTTTTGGCTTGTTCGGAAATTGCCTTAAACTTTTATGTGTTCTAATACACATGTAAATCATCAAAAACATGAGGCAACATCCAACCCGAACGTTGATCAGTATCCCAAACTTTCTTTAGCCAGCTAGACAGTCTCGCGGATGCCCTCCTCTCAAATGTGGTCACAATGACCAAATTGTACCTCGACTCCCAAGTACACATAGTCTGAAAAAAAATTAAATAGCGTTAATTAGATCGATAGTAAAAAAAAGTAAAGTATACTAAAATTATTAAACTTAACTAAAAAATATATACCTTAAATTCATTAAACATCGCCTGGCATATACTGTTTGGAATCTCGCTCTAAGAGTGATAAGCATGTGTATAAAGTCTTCTAACACAGTCTTTTAAAGCTCGGGCTGCATCCTTTGCAGGATGACTCCTGCAAAACACATAATAAATATGTTAGTTCATAAATAATATATTAAAGTAAAAGAAATAAATAAAATAAACTATCACATAGATAACAAAACAAACTTACGATGATCCATCCGGTTCAATCATGACTCTACCAAGTCTGTCCTTCTAGCCAGGAGCTAAAGTAGGCATCAGATCATCTGGTGTAGCACTAGGTACAACTTTAGATGAAGGTGATATACTAGGATGCACAAAACATTGAGTCAATGGAGGTGTACCGGCCGTAGCATCTGACTGCTCGTTACTAGAATCTCCATTCCTCATGGCAGATAACTGAGGAGATGTACCTATGGGAGATGGAGTACCATCCGATATCCTACCTGCTGATAAGGGTCGTGGTCGACGAATAGCCTGTAAAGTTAGGTCCTCGTAGCGCCGTGGAGGCAATGCCTGTGAAGTAGAGGAAGCACCGACTGGTCGACGACGAGGATCCACAGTACCAAACGGAACAACAAATAAATGAGTATTATGACTAATGCGCTCTGGCACAAAAGAAATAGATCCTGGAATATCCTTAAGATCTATGAGTCTCTTAGACTTCTTCTTTTTAGCCTTATTAGTCTGGCTAACTCCAAGATGCTCGCGATGTCTATCACCGTCACCGCCTGATGACATCTGTATGCAAATTTACATGTATAATATATAAAAATCATAAATTAAATAAAATTAGCAAAATAAGTTAACTTACATATACTAGATTTCATTCTACTACTATTCCTCCTCGCTTGTTTCAATTCCATCATTCTCCCATTCTTCATCATCAAATGATTCATTTTCCTTATTCTCAGATATTTCTTCCTCAACATTCAGTATCTCATCATTAGATACTTCTTCTAATATGTGTTGAGGATGTTGTAGTGTGGTTTCCAATTCAATATCAACTTGTTGATGAACACTTGCAACATCATTCTGATACGCCACATCTAAGACATTGTCAATTTCACTTCTTCCCACAGGCTTACTTTTTATAACAACCCACCAATCAACTTTGTCTCTACGCAATGGATATTGAGCGTAATACACTTGTTTAGCATTTTGTGCAATAATAAAAGGATCATAACTTCTATATTTCCTGGTGTGCTTAACTTCAATTATATGATGTTGATGGTCCACCTTTGTGCCTCTATGTGATGGGTCAAATCACTCACACCGAAACAATACAATCTTCTTCTTAGGCCTATCTGAATACTTCACTTCAATAATCTCTTGAATGACACCATAATATTTAATAGTTTGGTCAGTACCATCAACATCACCTTGTATGTAGACAATGCTATTAATTGTTTTCTTGTTCCTAGAAACTTCTTCAGTTTGAAACTTAAAACCATTGACACAATACTTATTCATTGTTAGTACTTGAGATTCAGGTCCAAGTGCTACTTCTTTCACTAATTGCAAATGTTGGACACTTGAGTATTCATCGTAAACCTACGTGATTGTTATTACAAGTAATATAATTTAGTATAACATGAATAAATTATTAAATACTTAGTGATTGCACACTTACATAGGCGCTTCACCTTAAGATTAAGAGAGATACTTTCTCTTGGTGATCGGTTCATTGGCAACGACAGATAGGCGCAAGCAAAACATTGCTAATATGAGACCATCCTCCGCCCGCCGGAGAGATGATGGCTTCATTACCCCATGTGTTTACGAACAAGCTGATAATTTTACATTCAAGTATTTTGTTAGTTAATGAACACTTATTAGTATATAATTTGATAGCATATTTTTAACACTAACTTGAGATATGGTTAAATCTCTGGACAATTAAGCAAAATATGTGTCACAGCTGATTGTATTTCCATATCAGTGAAGCCTCACTTTCCACGCTTTTTAGATCCTCGACCATTTTGATTAAAAATTGATATCAGTGGAAATAAAGGATCAATATCGCCTTCATCATTGCAATTGGGCATGTTTCTCCTACATGACACATCATCACCAAAGTAATAAGAATAAAAATCATCAGTTTCTCTCCCAACATGACCTTGAACAACTGATCCTTCGATCTTTCCCCTTTACTTAATTATTTGCTTGGAATTGCCAATTTTTCTGCATGTATATGTGTATATATGTTAACAAAAGACTTGGTAAATATATATAACTTGGTGAATTTTTCAAATGGATACCTCTCAAATGGATACATCCATCTTGTTTGAACCGGACCTCCGAGGCGGGCCTCTTGTACAAGGTGAATTGGAAGATGCTCCATCACATCAAAGAAACCACATGGAAATATCTTCTCCAACTTATTAGTAATAACAAGAATATTTTCCTCCATCCTATCTAAACTACTCTCCAACAACTTTACAAAACATAAATCTTTTTAAAAAAGACTTATCTCTGTGATTGGTTTCCATATCCTATTCAGGTAGATGGCTAAAAGAAATAGGAATTAAAGTTTCCATGAACACACGACAATCATGACTTTTCATACCTATCAATTTTCCTTCATTCATATCTGCCTACTTTCCTAAATTTGAAGCATAGCCCTCCGGCATCCTCAAATTTTTAACCCACTCACAAATTTCACGTTTTTCATCCAACGTGAATGAAAAGCTAGCTTTGGGCTTAACTATTTTACCATTTTGTAATTCCTTCAATCATAACTCTTTTCTCATACAATATTGCTTTATGTCCATTCTAGCTTTTGGATTGTCTTTTATCTTACCCTTAACATCCATCACTACGTTAAAAAAATTATCAAAATAATTTTTTCCAATGTTCATTATATCAAGATTATGTCGTAGCAGATTATCCTTCAAATACTGAAACTTCCAAAATATGCTTTGCTTGGTCCAATTATGTTCAACACCATATCCAGGAAGTCTAGAAGGTGAAGCTTCTGTAACTTTAGGTAATTGAGAAACTCTCTCCAAATTTGATGCCTTGTGAGTAATGGAGGTGGGGGGTCACTTTCAACCTTATTTTTCCTAAATGCATTTTTCATCTTTCTAAACTCATGGTCCATTGGCAAGAACTGACGATGACAATCAAACCATGTATTTTTTCTGCCGTGCTTTAAAGTGAATGCCTTACTATTTTCCATGCAATATGGACATGCTAGCTTTCCAGCTGTCATCCAACCAGACAACATTCCGTATGCAGGAAAATCATTAATAGTCCACATTAAAGAAGCACGCATAACGGAATTTTGCTTAGTTGATATATCAAAAGTCAAAATGCTTTCAAACAAGAATTGTTTGAGCTTATCTATCAATGGTTGAAGATAGACATCAATCAAACTTTTTGGATTACGGGGACATGGAATAACACAACTTAGAAAAATGTAGGGATTGGTCATGCACATTTCAGGAGGAAAATTATACGGAGTAAGAAATACCAGCTAACATGAATAAGGCGAAGCAGCATTACAGAATGGTGTGAATCCATCTTCACACAACCCCAATCTAATATTTCTTGGTTCACTAGCAAAATCAGGATATATATTATCAAAATGTTTTCATGCTTCACCATCAAATGGATGAGACAAGACACCCGACAACCTTCTATATTCACGATGCCATCTCATATGTGGGGCAGACTTCATCGATGCATACAACCTCTTTAACCTAGGAATGAGAGGTAGATAATGCATCACCTTAAATGGGACCATCTTACCAGCCGGAGTCCTCTTATAACGAGCATGTCAACAAAACTTACAATTTTCCAATTCACTATTAGTCTTGTGAAACAACAAGCAGCCATTAACACTGTCACACCCTGATCCTACACTCTGGACGTGGCTAGCACTCGAGAACCATTGCTGGCCCCAAGCGAATCCTTGGCCTGACTTACTTACTCAGCAGAAGAATATATGCATATTTATAATGATCAAACACTATACTCACTTGAATAATAAAATACTGAGAATACTTTAAAAAGTCAAACATTCAACTTGGCAAAAATGGAAACTAAAGTCTTAACATATGAAATGAAAATGTAAAGAAAACTGAACTACTAACTATTTGACTGTCTATGAAGCCTCTAAAATAAAGAGGGATGTCGGGACAAGACCCCCGATCATCCTAACAATGAAATACTGAAAGCGAAGTAAAGTGAGTCCTCCAGAATGCAAGGAGGCTCACCAACAGACTCTGAGTGCTCAACTAGATGAACGAGGCACTGGATGCTAATCTTGGTTACCTGTGTCTGCATCATAATAAGATGCAGGCCAAATGACATAAGTACATGTAATGTAGAAGTATGTGAGTTGGAATGCTAAAACGAGATACAGGCTTGAAAAGAATAGGAAGAAACATTTACCTTGGTACTTCTCAACTCCTGAATAACTTAACTCAATATAAAGCAATAAAGCACATGCAAT
>JAJOOR010025430.1:0-19143 GCA_036250505.1 Solanum acaule | reverse complement strand
TATCATATTGTATTTTGACATTTTCGAGCCTAGACTCCTTTGTTGCCTCATTAATAATCTCCATTTCAACAAACTTTGGAAATTCACCCAGAATGTCTACTTGCACCTTAACCCTTGCACAACTAGGTCTAGTCTTGTTGATTGTAGCCATGTCTAACTGTAAAGGTTTTCCAACAGCAGTTGCTAGTGAGAACAACGCTTCCTTCACAAAATACGTAGGTTTCAGATCCGGGAAGGATATCCAAGCCATAGCTTGTGTTGTCTCTTCATCAACTTTGAACTTAGCATCATATATCAGTGGCCTCATAGAATATGAATATCCGTCCTTAGCCAGAATATAATAAATACTTTTTGACATTAGATTGATGAAATCTGCCTTCTGATCCAATCTAATGAGTATATGTCGATTTCTCAAAAGACCAATTTTACACTCCCTCTTGATATTACACTGATGTGGTAAGATAGTGCGGAGTTCTTCCAACTCTGGCCAGCCATAGGAAAATTTTCCAATCACAGCGTATTGAAGATCTTCCAATATATTTATTCTATCCACTTCCTCTTCTGTCCACACTAATCTTGGGATTCCATTATTATATGATAATTGCTTCATTGGAATAGGTTCAATTCCAGCCTTTCGACCCTGAGTTGTGTTATGATTTGTGAGAGCGTTTGCATAATTAGCAATTATGGAACGACTAACATTAGGCAGTGGAGCAGGCTCGGTAGGAAAATTTTGTTTGTCACCTAAGTTATACTGAATCAATGGTGGAAAGCTACTGTCTTGTAACAGATTCGACTGGCCAGCCCCAAGAGTAGGCTGACTAGTGGCCGGAGCGACCATGAACGGTGAGGGATTAGGTTAACTACGAGGTGGCGGTAACTAGGTTCAACGGTATCTCCGCCTATAGTTTAAATGTGGGAAGTTAATATAATGTTTTTAACTATATATATAGTTAAATTTTTTTATCTATAACTCCAAATAAACATATGTCAAAAAATAACTGATGTAGTTGGTTTGGAAAAAAATATGACTTTATAGACTTTTATATTTGTTTTGAATTGTTATCCTGATTCATGTACTTTGAAAAATTTGAACTGATCAACACTTAAATTCAATCAAAATATATATTTGACAATTGACTAAAGTGTTGTGACAATGAAATGTGACATTCACACATATTAGGAGTGTGAGTTAGTAATTTTAATTTAAAAAGAAGAAATGAAATAAGAAAATTAAATAAATATAAAAAGAAAAGACAATTAAAAGAAAATATATATACTAACCTACAAAGCACGAAGTGAAGAGCTATGCATGCACCTGGTCAGTTGGAATACCATCACTAGCCCAAGAAATGATAGAGGGCAAGGTATGCAGATGAAGTGAAGTTGAAAACAAAACGTTGCATGCTAGTTTGGCCTGAAGGCTAATAAAACAACCCAACAGCTTGTGGGGGAAAGTCCTAATCAATACTCCAAGCATGTGATCGATAGATTGGAGGAGAAAGCCTATTTCAAGCATCTTAAAAGGTTGGAATGAAACCATAGAGGGGTTGTTAATAAGGGAACCAGAGTTTACTTCTTTAATAAGAAATGGATCCCCCATCAAGACTCCACAAGGAAGATGATATATACAAGGACCTCTAAATCAGCGAGAGGAAGAAATGTTAATCAGGGACCTCAACAGCAATAGAAACTGGAACTTAAACAACATTGCTTTCCACCTACCTGAAGATATCAATGCTTGCATTGAGGCTATTCGTGTAAATCCCTCATGAAGATCGACCCATCTGGGACTGTACAACAATGGTGAGTTTACCACCAGCAGTGCATACAAGCTTATTCACTCCAAAGTCACCAAAATCAGCACAAACCATGAGAGCAAGAATGTCACGCCCCAAGCCTACACCCTGGGCAGGATTGGCACTCAAGAACCATTGCTGGCCCCAAGCGAATCCTTGGTCTGACTTACTTACTCAGCGGAAGACTTTAACAAAAGAGATAGTCTCAAAATATAACTTAAAAGATATAAAGCTTGGCCAAAATGGTAACTCAAGTCTTAACGTATACAACTGAAAACGGAAAGACTAAAGAACTAAAGCTACTCATCTATGAAGCCTCTAAAACAAAGAGGGATGTCGGGACAGGACCCTCGATCATCCTAACAACTGAAAGCTAAACAATTATGAAAAGGATCCTCCGGAAAGCAAGGAGGCTCATCAACTGACTCTGAGTGCTCAACCTGATCAACGAGACGCTGAATGCTGATCCTGGTTATATGTGTTTGCATCATAAGACGATGCAGACCAACTGACATCATTACATTGAATGTACGATTATGCTAGTTGGAATGCTAAACACAACTTAAGCTTGAAAAGGATCCGAAAGGAACACTTACCTTGGCTTTACTCAACTCAAAATGCAATGTAAAACAACAATAATAGTGCAATTTATACAAAGCATTTAGAACAATAAGTAACAACTCAATTTGTTAAGGATATGCAATAACAAACTCAATTTTACTCATATATCAAAGTAATATAGTTTATGTGGGAGATTCTCTAACCGACAACCACCATTATGAGCTTAAGTGGTGATACAACGTCTTGCCCACGCTGCTAGAACTGTCTTATACTTTGCCGTCATATAGAATGCCTTAACTAAGTGGATCCACTAGTCTTATGCTAAAAGCATCTTAAGGAGTCATCTAAAAAGTATGATCATTTACTACCATGATGGCTACATGGTTTATGGAGACTTGAGTTATTATGAACTCGCGTCCCCATATCGGTGCTCTATACTACTCCCAAAATGTACTTAGCTTATGTGTTTTTAAAACAAAATTCTTTCTTTGGTTTGAGATAATTACTCAAAACTTAGCTTAAAAGCTCTCTTGGAAATTGGTGTTTCCCTTTTCTTATTCAAATGTGAAAACAATTTTAAACTCTTGGGAATACTTAGTTCCCTTATAACTTTTTGAGAAAAATGAACTCAACTCTTTACTCTTTGCTTAACTTGAAACTTAAGTCTTAAAACAAAGTTAAAACGTTTGTGAAAGACTTCTTGAAAAGACTTTAAGAACTTCCTAGACTTGGCTTTTAACTTTCCTTGAATTTGAATTTTTTGGATTCAAGGTTATGATTCATGTTTTTGAATGATTTCTAGATGTTTAGAAGTCATTTAGAGTAGTTAGAATCAATAGGAAGTGTTAGTACACTTTAGAAGGACTTAGACAGGCTAAACGACGAAAAACTGGTGAAAAACGACGATTTGGGCGCATCCTTGGCGCGCCACGCCAGCCCCAACTTTTTGGGGCTCATTTCAGGTGCACTGCTGGCGCGCCGCGTCAAGCCCTTGGGTGTTACGGTGGCGCGTCGCGCCTGCCTCTCTTCAGGCAAAATTCTGACGAACTTTTGATCTCGTTTTCTGATCCTAAATCGATTCTTTTTCTCAAATTCACTTTAGTTTCATGCACCCAAATCATATACACAAAAATCTAACCCAAATAACTCAAGGAAACAACACTTTAACATCAAGAAACTCCTTAATCCCAACTCAAATTCAAGAACGAAATCAATTCAAGAACAACTATCAAGAACATCAAATTCTCAATCTTTTTAGGACGAAAATACGTTGAATTAAACATGCTTGGCGCGTGGGTGAACAAACCCAACGCTATGTGACTCACATACCTCGTAGGAATTGCCCCTTGATGAAATCCACGATCTTAGCTTCAAGAACTTGACTATTTCCTTGCTTCTCCTTCTCTTTTCTCCTCTTTTTTTCTCTTCTCTAAAACCCTAACTCTTTTTCCAAAAGCGTAAACTGACTAAGATCAGTTTAGACCCCAATTAATTACCCAAAAATGAAATAAAATAATTAGGTAAGGAAAAGACCAAACTACCCTTCTAAAATCCGGATTGGACATTTCCTTATTTGAACAGCCCAACTTCGAATGGGCATAGCTCACTCATACGAACTCGGAATCGCGCAAACTCAGAGGTGTTGGAAAGATTATTCCACGATCTTTCCTACGGTATCTAAAACCACACCTAACTCATCCTGAGCTAGGAGTTATGATCATTTGAAGTTGACCAAAATTCCAACTTAACAAACTTAACAAATTTTCTAGATTTTATATTCTTTCCAAAAAATGGCTATTTCCAATTCTTTAACTTCTTCCTAGTTATTTCAAATTGGAGAGATGTTACAATATCTCCCCTTTGGGAACATTCGTCCTCGAATGAAATTACTCTTACTAGGCTAAGGGTGTAACATCTAACATTCAGCTCAAACATTCAACAAGCAAAGCAATTTCAACATACTAACTTATAAATGAAAGAGTACTAAGAATAGAACTAGTACCTTGGTCTGGAACTTCTCCGGTTTCAAAGAGATGTGGATATCTCTGCTTCATATCTTCCTCAGCTTCTCAAGTAGCTTCCTCAACAAATTGGTTCCTTCAAAGGACTTTGACTGATGCCACTTCCTTAGTCCTCAACCTGCGAACTTGGCGATCTAGAATCTGAACCGGAATCTCTTCATAAGATAGGTTATCCTTGATCCCAATATCTTCAGTTGGTATGATCAATGAAGGATCGCCCATGCACTTCTTCAACATGGAGATGTGAAACACCGGATGAACTGATGCTAACTCTTGTGGTAGCTCCAACTCATAAGCTACATTACCTACCTTTTTTGATATTTTGTAAGGGCCAATATACTGGGGAATAAGTTTCCCTTTCTTACCAAATCTCATAACACCTTTCATGGGTTCAAATACACCAAATCATCTACTTCAAACTCTAACTCCCTTCTCCTAACATCAGTGTAGGATTTCTGATGACTCTGTGCCGTTTCCAACCTCTCTTGAATCACTTTCACCTTCTCCATAGCTTGATGAACTAAATCTGGTCCTATCAACCTTGCTTCACCAACTTCAAACCATCCAATAGGCAATAGGAGATCTGCATCTTCTCCCATAAAGAGCTTCATAAGGAGCCATTTGAATGCTTGAGTGGTAACTATTGTTGTAATCAAATTCGATGAGTGGTAGGTGATCATCCCAGTTACCTTTGAAATCAATCACACAGGCCCTCAATATGTCTTCTAAGGTCTGAATAATGTCTTCTGCTTTCCCATCTGTCTGAGGATGAAAGGTAGTACTTAAGTTCACCTTTGAACCCAAACCTTTTTGGAATGATTTCCAAAACTGTGCAGTAAATTGCGCACCTCTGTCTGAAATAATGGAGACCGGAACTCCATGAAGTCTAACCACTTCTTGAAGGTACAACTTGGCATAATCCTCTATTGTATGGGTAGTCTTTACCGGCAAAGGTGGGTTGATTTTGTCATTCTATCGACTATCACCTAAATAAAATAGTGCTGCCTATGAGACCTTGGTAAACCTGTGATGAAGTCCATATTAATCATCTCCCACTTCCATTCCGGAAGTTCTATATTCTGGGCCAAACCACCGGGCCTTTGATCTCTAGTTTAACTTGTTGGCAATTCAGGCACTTAGCAACAAATCCAGCAATGCCCTTCTTCATACTACTCCACCAATAGACTTCTCTCAAATAACGATACATCTTTGTGGAACCTGGATGAATGGAGTATCTGGAGCTACGAGCTTTCTCCATAATCCTCTCTTAGAGTTCATCCACCATTGGTACACACAATCTACCTTGATATCTCAAAACGTCATCTCCCATTTGTTCCAAAGCTAGTACCTTTTACTTATGAACATTTGCCTTCAATTCAAGCAAAATAAGATCTTGGTCTTGCTTCTTTTTTACATCTGACACTAATGATGATTCAGCCCCACTTATCACCATTACTTCTCCTTTTGTGGAATCCATCAGTCAGATTCCTAAGCGTGCAAGTCTATGCACATCTTTCGCTAACTCTCTCTTTTCTTCCTCAACATGGGCGGTACTATCGTTAGACAACTTGCTAAAAACATCAGCAACAACATTAGCCTTACCTGGGTGGTAAAGAATACTCATGTCATAATCCTTGAGTAATTCTAACCACCTCCTTTGTTTGAGATTAAGCTATTTCTGAGTAAACACATATTGAAGGCTCTTGTGATCGTTCACATGAACACCATAAAGATAATGGCGTCATATTTTCAACTAAAATACTACAGCAGCCAATTCAAAATCATGGGTTGGGTAGTTTTTCTTATGAACTTTCAACTGTCTGGAGGCATAGGCTATAACCTTGCCATTTTGCATTAACGCGCAACCCAAACCAACTATAAATGCATCACAGTACACCACAAAACCATGAGTACCTTCTGGTAAGGTCAATATTAGGGCAGTAGTCAACCTCGTTTTCAATTCCTGAAAGCTTTTCTCACAATCTTTAGACCATTGAAACTTCATTGTCTTCTTAGTCAACTTGGTCAAAGAGGATGAAATAAATGAGAACCCCTCTACGAACCTTCTATAATAGCCAGCCAAACCTAAGAAACTCTTAATATCAGTTAGAGATGTGGGTCTAGGCCAATTCTGTACTGCCTCTATCTTTTGGGTATCAACTCTAATTCCATCACCAGAAACTATGTGGCCCAAGAACGCAACAGACTCAAGCCAAAACTCACATTTAAAGAACTTAGCATATAACTCCTTATCTTTCAAAGTCTGAAGAACTATTCTGAGATGGCTAGCATGATCTTCTTCATTCCTTGAATAGATTAGTACGTCATCAATGAAGACGATAACAAACATATCTAAATAAGGTTTGAAAACTCTATTCATAAGGTCCATGAACACTACAGGTGTATTAGTCAAATCGAATGACATGACCAGAAACTCATAATGACCATAACGGGTCTTGAATGTTGTCTTGGGAATATCACACTCCCTTACTTTGAACTGATGGTAGCCAGATCTGAGGTCTATTTTTGAAAAACAAGAAGCACCCTAAAGCTGATCGAAAATATCATCAATTCTCGGAAGAGGATACTTATTCTTGATGGTAACCTTGTTCAATTGGCGGTAATCTATACACATTCTAAGAGAACCATCTTTCTTTCTCACAAATAAGACCGCAGCGCCCCAAGGTGAGACACTTGGTCGAATGAAACCCTTATCAAGGAGATCTTTCAATTGTTCTTTAAGATCTTTCAACTCTGCTGGTGCCATTTATATGGCAGAATAGAGATAAGACGAGTATCTGGAAGAATGTTTATATCGAAATCTATTTCTCTCTCAGGAGGGACTCCGGGTAGATCATTGGAAAGGCTTCTGGAAACTCTTTTACTATAGGAATTGATTGAATGGGAGGTACCTCAACACTTAAAGTCATTAACTTGGACTAAGTGATAGACACACCCCTTGGAAACTAACTTTCTTGCTTTAAAGTATGAAATGAAATGACCATTAGGCACTGCTGAACTACTACTCCACTCTATGACTGGCTCATTAGGAATCTGAAACTCAAGTTCTACAATCTATTGACGCATAACATGCATGAAGCCAGTCCATACCTAGAATGACATCAAAATCTACCATGTCTAACTCAATTAAATCAGCCATGGTGTCTTTGTGATTATGGAAATGACACAATCACGATATACTCGCTCAGCTAGAATAGATTCCCTAACCGGTGTAGAAACGCAAAAGGGTTCACAGAGTTTCTCAGGAATAACATCAAACTTATTTGCAACATAAGGGGTTACAAAAGATAAACTTGCTCTTGGGTCTAGCAAAGCATAAACATCAAAAGTAAAGACTTTGATCATACCAGTGACAACATCTGGAGAATTTTCTTACTCATGACGACTAGTGATCGCATAGAGGAGGTTTGCTCCTCCGCCAGTACCAGAAGTAGCTCTTCTAGGTGTAGCCCTGGCTGGTGGAGCAACTGATGAAGATTGGGCTCTATTGCCCTGATTTCCACTACCTTGCCTATTCTTAGGGCACTCTTTCATGAAGTGACCCTCTTGTCCACACTTAAAACAACCTGACTGGCCATCACGACACTTACCTGGGTGGGTTCTACCACACCTAGCACATGCAGGAGCCTAGTTACCTTCTTGTGCCACACTACCTTGAGACTGTGCAGATCTAGCTCTGAAGTTCTGCGAATTCTGATCATTATACTCACCTTTGTTTCTAGGTGCAGGTGCACTAGTAGATGATGTAGCAGGTCCCTTTTGCTTTTTCTGAAAGGAAGAACGGTTCACATTACTTTTCTGCTGCCCAAACTCATTCCCTGTCTTAGCCTTCTTATTTCTGAATTCCTCTCTATCCCTCTGTTTCTCTTCTTTAACCTGCTGCACATAAATCATCAACCTTGATATATCCATGTCCCCAATTAGCATCGCTGCCCTGCCCTTCTTGCTTGATAGACAGGACAACCCATCAACAAACATACTCATTCTACTCCTCATATCCACAACCATCTCCAGAGCATAACGGGATAGTTGGGTGAACTTCAACCCATACTCATGAACACTCAAGGAATCCTTCTTAAGGGTAAGAAATTATCGTACCTTTGCCTCTTACAGTTCTCGGGGGAAGAAACTCCCCAAGAAGGCCTCCTCAAAATATGCCTAACGCGCAGGTGGTGCATCATCAACTCTACCCTCTTTCCACTGGTCAAACCAAGTCCTAGCAATATTTTTCAGTTGATATGCAACTAGTTCAATTCGCTCAGTATCGGCAACATGCATAACCTCAAATACCTTCTTCAGTTCCTCAACAAAACTCTATGGATCCTCAGTAGTACTTGAACCCGTGAAACTTGGAGGATTCATCCTCAAGAACTCTCAGATCCTCGAAATATCAGTCACTTCCTGTCTAGCTTCTCTTTGTTACCCAGCTTGGTTGGTCACACCTTGGCTCAACATCCGGATAGCCTCATGGAACTCAGCATTGGTAACTTCTTCTTGGGGTTGCACTTCAGGTGCATTGGGTACCCCTTGCTCCTCAACATTACGCCTAGCAGGACGACCTCTGACAGCTCTTCGTGAAGGAATGATTATCTGAAAACACGCGCAAGCACGAATTAGAAGGAAACTTTTTAGAGATCAAACTCTAACAAATGAAATGAGTGTGAAAGAAGTGAGATAATTTTCCTAAGTGTCGCAGCCTCCTAATTATAGATGTGGTGCGCTTCACACCGCTAACTAGGGCTCTACAGACACGATTTCATAGACTGCCTAGGACTCTTGAACTCTGTGCTTTGATACCAAGTTTGTCACTCCCCGAGCCTATACCCTGGGCGATATTGGCACTCAGGAACCATTATTGGCCCCAAGCGAACCCTTGTCCTGGTTTACTTACTCCGCGGAAGACTTTAACATAGAAGATAGTCTCAAAATATAACTTAAAAAATATAAAGCTTGGCCAAAATGACATCTCAAGTCTTAACGTATACAACTGAAAATAGAAAGACTAAAGAACTAAAGCTACTCATCTATGAAGCCTCTAAAACAAAGAGGGATGTCGGGACAGGACCCCCGATCATCCTAACAACTGAAAGCTAAACGATTATGAAAAGGATCCTCCGGAATGTAAAGAGGCTCACCAACTGACTCTGAGTGCTCAACTTGATCAACGAGGCACTGGATGCTGATCATGGTTACCTATGTCTGGCATCAGTACATTGAATGTACGAATATGCGAGTTGGAAAGCTAAACACAACTTAAGCTTGAAAAAGATCTGAAAGGAACACTTACCTTGGCTTTACTCAACTCAAAATGCAGTGTAAAACAACAATAATAGTGCAATTTATACAAAGCATTTAGAACAGTAAGTAACAGCTCAATTTGTTAAGGATATGCAATAACAAACTCAACTTTACTCATATATCAAAGTAATATAGTTTCTGTGGGAGATTCTCTAACCGACAACCACCACTATGAGCCTAACTGGTGATACAACTTCTTGCCCATGCTGCCAGAACTATCCTATACTTTGCCGTCATATAGAACGCCTTAACTAAGTGGATCCACTAGTCTTATGCTAAAAGTATCTTAAGAAGTCATCAAAAAGTATGATCCTTTACTACCTATGATGGCTACATGGTTTATGGAGACTTGAGTTATTATGAACTCGCGTCCCCATATCAGTGCTCAATACTACTCCCAAAATGTACTTAGCTCATGTGTTTTTAAAACAAAATTCTTTCTTTGGTTTGAGATAATTACTCAAAACTTAGCTTAAAAGCTCTCTTGGAAATCGGTGTTTCCCTTTTCTTGTTCAAATGTGAAAATATTTTTAAACTCTTGGGAATACTTAGTTCCCTTGTAACTTTTTGAGAAAAATGAACTCAACTCTTTACTCTTTGCTTAACTTAAAACTTAAGTCTTAAAAAAAGTTAAAACGTTTGTGAAAGACTTCTTGAAAAGACTCTAAGAACTTCCTAGACTTGGCTCTTAACTTTCCTTGAATTTGAATTTTTTGGATTCAATGTTATGATTCATGTTTCTGGATGATTTCTAGATGTTTAGAAGTCATTTAGAGTAGTTAGAATGAATAGTAAGTATTAGTACACTTTAGAAGGACTTAGACGGGATAAACGATGAAAAACTGGTGAAAAACGACGATCCGGGCGCATCCCTGGCGCGCCGTGCCAGCCTCAACTTTCTGGGGCTCATTTCAGGCGCACTGCTGGAGTGCCGCGCCAGCCCCTCGGACGCTATGGGGGCGCATCGCGCCAGCATCCCTTCAGGCAAAATTCTAATGAACTTTTGATCTCGTTTTCTGATCCTAAATCATTTTAATCCGATTCTTTTTCTCCAATTCACTTTAGATTCATGCACCCAAATCATATACACAACAATCTAACCCAAACAACTCAAGGAAACAACACTTTAACATCAAGAAACTCCTTAATCCTAACTTATATTCAAGAACGAAATCAAGTCAAGAACAACTA
The DNA here is from genome assembly GCA_036250505.1 of Solanum acaule. NCBI lineage: Eukaryota > Viridiplantae > Streptophyta > Magnoliopsida > Solanales > Solanaceae > Solanum > Solanum acaule. The sequence goes on along the minus strand of JAJOOR010025430.1, from coordinate 8,252 downwards.
TCAAGAACTTCAAATGCTCAATCTTTTTAGGACGAAAATACGCTGAATTAAACATGCTTGGCGCGTGGGTGAACTAACACAATGCTATGTGATCTTAGATACCTCGTAGGGATCGCCCCTTGACGAAATCCACGATCTTAGCTTCAAGAACTTGACGATTTCCTTGCTTCTTCTTCTCTTTTCTCCTCTTCTTTTCTTTTCTCTAAAACCCTAACTCTTTTTCCAAAAGCGTAAACTGACTAAGATCAGTTTAAACCCATATTAATTACCCAAAACGAAATAAAATGATTAGGTAAGGAAAAGACCAAATTACCCTTCTAAAATCCGGATTGGACATTTCCTTATTTGAACAACCCAACTTCGAATAGGCATATCTCACTCATATGAACTCGGAATCACACAAACTCAGCGGCGTTGGAAAGATTATTCCACGATATTTCCTACGATAGCTGGAACCACACCTAACTCATCCTGAGGTAAGAGTTATGATAGTTTGAAATTGACCAAAAATCCAACTTAACAAACTTAACAAATTTTCCAGACTTTATATTCTTTCCAAAAATGGTTATTTCCAATTCTTTAACTTCTTCCTAGTTATTTCAAATTGGCGAGATGTTACAAAGAAGTTTGACTGGATTTGAAAAAGTGCATGCCCCAATAAAATCAAAGCTTGCATCTGGCTCATTCAACACAATAGACATCCTAGCTCCCATTACCTCAACATAATTGGCCTGAACATACAACCAAGTTGTCACACCTATGACTACCCGAAAGAAGATATTGAACATATATTCTACAGCTGCACCAAAGCCCTCAAGTTTTGTGGTGCTATCATGTCAAACTATACCTCTAACCATAAGCTAGATAGAAACATGCTCTCCTTAGACAATTTACAGAACATCTGGAACTGCACTGGCACCAAGCTCTATAACAACCACATCTCCTGGGATACTATCCTCCCTCAGAGGGGTTGCTAAGATTTTTCGATTGTTTTTCAATCGAAGGAAACATGCAAATAGAAAGGAAAATTTATGTTCTTGTTTGGCGTGAATAAAGAGACACAAAATTTCAAGAGAAATTTGGACTTGTTATATTGCTAGTCAAAACCCTTATAATGACCCAGACACACGATTATTCCATGCACTTCTAGAAACTATTAACAACTAGGATTTGACACGTGTTCCTCCATGTCGGCTCATGTGCGTAGCTAGCAACGACCAACCATTCAACCAATCTAGAGAAATTGTGACTTGTTAAATTGCTAGTCAAAGGCCCTGAGATCTTTTACATTGATCCAAACACATGATGTTCCATTCCCTTCTAGAAACTACTAACCACTAGGATTTTTCCACGAGTTCCTCTATGTCGGCTCATATGCTTGGCCAACAACAACCAATCTCTCAACCTTAAGCGCTCTCTTGCTCATTTAGGGGTCGTTTGGTCGATTGTATTAACAAAATAATGTATGCATTACCTTTGTGTATTAGTAGTACCTTGTTTGGTACACGTTTTCATGCTATGTATAATTAATATTTGCATTAGTTATACACTCTATTGTGTATTAAGGTGTGTATTATTAATGTTATGGATTTCTAGATATTAGTAATGCAAGGGTTTAGAGATGGAGCAAGAATTTGATGTTTGTGGGTTCTACATTTTAAAATGGAACAAAAATATCAAGCTAATATAATAATCGTCAACATTACCATAGATGTTGTTGTTGGAAAAACTTAATTTATTAACACGAATGTTTGAATAATTCAATTCAAAGCTCTAAAATATTTTGGTAATATATATTGATTTCATAGCTTCACCAATGAGCCATTTGTCTCAAAAGTTGAAATTTCGTAAAACAAACAACAATTTAATTAATATAATTAGTTATCAATACATGGGACAACCCTAGAATCAAAGATTTAAAATTAATTTTTAAATAAATGTTACACAATATACAAGCAAATAATTTTTTTTTAAAAAAGGAAGGAAGAACCGAGGAGGAATGAGAAAGAGTATACATACCTGAGGCAAATAGGGGTGGACATGGTATGATATATATCGAATTATCATATCATATCAAAAAATTTGATACCGTGATTATGGTATTATGGTATTTGGTATGGTGTATGATATACATTTTAATTTTTTTGGAATTCGGTACGGTATTTGGTATTTAGAAATGACATACCGGAATACCGAATACCATACTGAAGTATATAATTACATAAATAACATATATATATATATATATATATATATATATTATTAAAATACTAATAAATGTGCAAACCTAGTATTAGTAGAAACAAAATGTTTAGAAAATGAAACTTTGACTACTTTATTTTGATTGAAATGTAATTGAGTAACAAAAGGAGTTGTTTGTACTTTCTTATAAATATATATTTCTACATGTGTAATGTGTTAGTATGATACAATTGAGAAGTTTTTTGAATTATCGAAGTCGTAATACTCTATTATAGGAGTATGTGTAAGTCGAAGTTACACAAATTATGGTTACTGATTTACCATACCGCAAAATGTCGAAACCTCACTTCAAAATACCAAACCATATCGAATTAAATTGGTATGATAATAGTATAATAGTTTTAAAACCGAATACCAAAATTATGGTACAAAAATTTCAAATATCGTACCGTATCATACCATACCATATGAGTAATTTTTTTGATAAATCTATTACATTTATAACACAAATACTTTTTCATCGTTAGATCTTGAATAGATCAGAAACAATTTATTTAAGCTCCGAGTATATATTCTAAAATTAAAATGTGGAATGACCTATGAGACTCTTATACTTGACTCTGTTTGTCAGATGAATCCTTCGACTTATCACTTTGCCAATTGAAACCTTAAACCGTCATGACACAATATTTTAAACCTATTTGACCATCAATAAAACTTATGTGACATTGATGTTGCTAAGTAGAAAAATACGTAATTACACGCATTTAAATGCGAGTAAATACGATATTTTACATTAAACATATTATTAAAAAATAATAATCAATTTATAAAAAATTGAAAACCTATCTTATCAACCATTCCTCCCCCACCCCAACTTCCAATCCTCTCTCCTCCGCCCCCAGCCCTCTCTCTTCTTCTTCTTGGAACTTCATTCACCTGATATGATCCTATTTTACTTTGTATTGATTTACTGCATTTGTTGTTGTTAATTCACAATTAGTTAAGGGTAGTTGGCACATGTTGTCAAGAAGTTAGTTACAACTATAATTCACTTTTCCTCCATAATATTTGTATATCTATATAGATCAAAATTAGGGGATTGTAAGGATCATCTTGGATAGTTCAGGAATGGAATAACATTTTTCTCTCTTCATTCATAAATCTGGAATTCTTGGAAAAATTGTTCAAGAGCAATTCTATGCATTTGCTCTTTAGGTTTCTAGTGGTAGCTTACAATTCGATTGAGAATTCTAAGCTGCTTCATTGGTATCAGAGCCATTGATCTTCTAATCTTGACAAATGGGTGATCACAACACTAGAATGCATGAATTGAAAAAAGAAATGGATTCTCTCAAAACCTTCATAGAAGGAGTAGTGGGTTTTGTAATAGAGTTGCGTTCGATGGTGGATTAAAGATTGACGCAAGCAATAGATGAAATCAAGAAGATGTTGTTGGGAAATGGGGCGATAACTGGGGAAATGTCAACTGGATTTCCTGAGGTGGTCCTAAAGCACGACCACACAGACGAGAAAGGCAAGAGGCGTACTAGATACCTAATCGCAGGTTTCAATTGGAATTTCAAAATTTGATGGTCAAGGATTGAAGGACTGAATGTATAGATGCGACCAATTTTTTTATGTAGAAGAAGTGGAAGAAGGTTCGAAGGTGAAAATTGCTTCTTGTAATCTGGAGGGGAAGGCATTACAGTAGCACCAATACTACATGAAACATAGGTTAACAAGAGAGTGGCCTAGATTGGGTGAATATGTGGGATGTCTGTATGCCAGATTTGGGGAAGAGTTGTTCGATGACCAAATGGGAGATTTTAAGGATCTCAGACAAATATCTTATATTCAGGAGTATGTTGATTTTTTTGATGAGTGGTTAACTAGGGTAGAATTGTCGGAAGAGTATGTTGTTAGCTGTTTTGTGAGAGGCTTGAAGCCTGAAATTGGCTTACCAGTGAAGATGCTACCCAAGTCTTGGGATAAGGCCATTAGTTTAGCCAAGGTCCAGGAACAAACACTTGTAGTGCAGAAACAAGTATTTACTTGGGTGCTTCCTAGATGAGGTTTTCAAACAACACCACCCCTGCTTATTCCTAAAACTCAAATTCACCTAAATACACTCATCCTCTCAAACCACAGAACAACAATGTTATAGGTCCCAAACCGCCCTTCAAGAATGCTAAAATTCTTATTGCAACTGAAATGGATGAGAGGAGAAGCAATGGTTTATGCTTTAACTGTGATGAAAAATACAATTTTGGTCATATTTGTCCGGAGAAGAGGCAATTGTTTTCAATGGAGGTAGATGAGAATGAAAAATCTACAAAATTGGAAAAGGATGTGTGGGATTCTGTTGAATTCTTGACTATGTTGGGACATGGACTAGAGACTAATGCTGAGGGGTCTATCCTACCTCATGTCTATGTTCATGCCATGAATAAGTTGCATGATTTCAGGACCATGAAAGTTACTATTTCTATTAAGGGGAAGGTTGTACAATTAATCAGGCAGTACCCATAACATCTTGGATCTGGATATTATAACAAGTTGGGATGTGTTTTGACTACTATTCACTTTTCTCTGTCTTTGTAGTTGATGGGAAAAAAATTCATAGTCATTATGTCTGTAAATCCTTGGTGTGGAAGATGCAGGGTGTTTCATTTGAGTCAGACATGTTTGTTTTGCCTATATGAGGGTGTAATATGGTACTAGACATTCAGTGGTTGGCTACACTAGGAGATGTTGTCTGGAACTTCAAGAAGCTGAGAATGAAATTCATTATCATGGGCCACAAGGGATCAAATCACCACCTGCAAAGCTAGTGTAACATGAGATTATGGAGAAGCTATTGGCCAAACCAGTTGAGGTATGTATGATCTCTATAGGGATTTTTCAGCAACCTCAAGCTCTAGAGGGTATGGGATCTCTGCTGATCATGAAAGGTAGTCCAAACAGCGACACGACTGATACAAACATGCAAGCTATCTTACAAGAATATAATGACTTATTTGAGGTTCCAATAGAACAACCACCTTCAAGAGCTCATGATCACAAAAGCATTTTGAAGGAAGGGACTTCACCTATCAACATTACCCCACATGTATCCAACAATGCTGAAAGATGAGATTGAGAAGTTGGTGGATGAAATGTTAGACTCTTGGGTGATTAGGCATAGTCCTTAATCATCACCTATTGTTATGTGAAGAAGGACGGGTCATGGAGAATGTGTGTAGATTATAGAGAACTGACAACTACACAGTTAAAGATAAGTTTTTTATACCAGTTATTGAGAAACTATTAGACGAGCTACATAGAGCTAAGTTTTTTTCTAAATTGGATCTCAGATTAGAATGATAGAGGGTGATATTCCTAAACTTCTTTTAAGACTTATCATGGCCATTATGAATTTTTAGTAATGCCTTATGTACTTTTCAATGCCTGATGAATCAGATTTTTCATGCCTATCTTAGGAAATTCATCTTGGTTTTCTTTGATAACATCCTTATATACAACAAGACTTGGTCGGATCACCTACTGTATAAATAAAAAACTTTTGAGATTTTGAAGGTACATATGTTAAGAAGCAGAAATATGCTTTTGGTGTTTTGAAAATTGACTATCTTGGTCATGTGATCTCAGCACAAGGAGTGTCTATGAATATGCAGAAAGTGGAAGCTATAATCAGCTGGCCACAACCTACTACTCTTAAGAAGTTGAGAGGGTTCCTTAGTGCGGCGGGGTATTTTAGAAGATTCATCAAGGGGTATGGAGTTATCAAGTCCTATGAATGACCTCTTGAAAAATGGAAACTTCCATTGGGATCCAACTGCTACTACAACTTTTGAACATTTGAAACAGGCCATCACATCTGCACATGTGCTAGCCCTTCCAGATTTTTCAAAGGGGTTCATTGTAGAAACTGATGATTCTGAAAATGGTATTGGAGTTGTACTTGCTCAAGGCACTAATCCTATTGCATTTTTTAGCCAAGGTTTATCATATAGGTGCAAATCATTGTTTTTGTATGAGAGGGAACTTTTAGCAGTGGTTTCTACGGTTCAAAAGTGAAGGTTGTACCTTTTAAGAAGACATTTTGTGATCAAGACTGATCACCATAGTCTTATGTTCCTTCTACATCAGAGAATTACTACTCATAACCAATAGAACTGGTTGGTCAAGTTGTTAGGCTATGATTATTTTATCATATACAACAAAGGGAAATACAACATTGTGGTTGATGCCCTTTCTAGGAAGGAGGATCCTATGAGCATCTCTAGTGTACAAGCTGATATTTTGTGTGATATTCGAGCTTCTTGGAGTCAAGACTCAGAGTTGCAAAAGGTTATTTTGCAACTACAGTCTGGGGTAGTGCACAAACCTCTCTATAAATATCAATCTGGGATTTTGAGTAGGAAGGAAAAAATGCCGGTTGGTGTTGACCCTACACTAAGAGTAAAGTTGATTGCTTTCTATCATGAAAGTTCATTAGGAGGGCATTCAGGTATTACAACTACACTAAAGAGACTGAGCTAATATTTTTATTAGGAGAAAGTGAAGCAACATGTCTATTCTAATGTGAGGGCCTGTGATGTTTGCTAGAGGTGTAATCATAAAAATGTGGCCTATCCTGACTTGTAGCAACCTCTTCCTATTCCTAACAAGGTATGGCAAGACTTGTCAATGAATTTCATAGAAGGCTTACCTAAAGTTGTTGGGAAGGGGGTTATTGTTGTGGTTGTTGATATATTGAGCAAAGCAACTTATTTTATTGCTCTCAAACATCTATACATTGCTTTAGATGTGGCTCAGGTGTTCATGAGCGAGATTTTCAGACTACATGGTATGCCTAAATCCATTGTGTCTGACAGGGATATAGTGTTTACTAGTCGGTTCTGAAAAGAGTTGTTCAAGCTACATAAGGTGTCTTTGTTGACTTCTACTATCTATTACCCTTAGATGGATGGCCAAACTGAGATTGTTAATAAATGCTTGGAATGCTACTTAAGGTGTATGACTTATAAGAAGCCCAAGGAATGGTCTCAATGGTTAGCTCTTGCTGAATGGTGGTACAACACATCTCACCACTCATCCATTAGCATGTCTCCATATAAAGTTGTGTATGTCCAAAAACCTCTTCTCTCTTACCTTATTTACCCTTTGATTCATAATTGGACTTGGTGGTTAGAAGTTTTAAAGCTAGGGAGGCTACCTTAAGAGCTCTCAAATCTCATTTGCTCAGGGCTCAGACTAGAATTGAAGCACAAGCTTATAAAGGAAGGACAACTAGGTCTTATGATGTGGGAGATTGGGTCTATGTCAAATTGAAGCCTTATATTAGTAATTCTTGAAACCTCACTCTAGTCAAAAGCTATCAACAAAGTTCTTTGGTCCCTTTGAAATTTTGGCAAAGGTGGGAGCGGTTGTATAACACCCCGTATCCGAAAATAGAGATTTCAGATTTCTGGTGTTACAGGTGGCACTCACGAACACCATCCACGGACCGTAGATGGACTCACGGTCCGTCCTCCAGGTCCGTGGTTCGTGACAGAAAACTTCCCCAGAACTCAGTTAGAAAATTTGGCTAAGTGTTGACCCACGACCGGACTTACGGTCCGTAGGTCAGGTCACGGACCGTAGTTCGTGTCTGTGGATCGATGCCCCAAAAGCCCAGCTTCAGTCTCGAACTACAGTTGACCAGCACGGACCGTCATTCGATCCACGGTCCGTAGGTCTGACCGTAGATGAGGATCAACAGCCAGTTAGCTGAAAATTCTGATGGGTCAACTTCAGATGGTCATAACTCTTAGAACAAAATGAATTGTGTGTCCCATGACCTATGGTTAGATAGATAATTGAATTATCTTTCCAATGCCACCAAGTTTGCTAAATTCCGACTTCCGAGTAAAAAGTTATGCCCGTTTTAGTGAAGCCCTGTCGGGCAGACTCGACCTACGGACCCAATCGACGGACCGTCGATTGATTGACGGACCGTCAGTCCATTCCGTCAGTCACTCCGACAGCAGTTAATTCAGGGGTCT
>JAJOOR010025429.1:0-14060 GCA_036250505.1 Solanum acaule | reverse complement strand
TCCTTGACCCTTAACTATGTACCCACATAGGACTCTAGCTTAGTGGATCCACCTAGATAGCTATGTACGAATGGTTACACCTTAGGCAAGTGTTAACCTTCTCTTTTCGGTGTGGGAGTAGAACACCGGATTCCATGTAGCTCTCATGGTCTATATCGGTTTTTGCAATATTTCCCTTGTGTAAAAGTAAATGAAGGTATAAAAGGTGTGAACTCTTACTAGGGCTCCTAATAGACGGTTTTAGTGGTGTTCTCTTATGCTTATGATGATTATGACTTATGTATGTTGAAGCTATGTTATGTATGATCATTATGAATATTGTAAGTTATGATGAAATATGATCTTATGAATGAATGCATGAAGTAGGTTGCTTAATGTGATACTTGGCTTTGAATTGGGTTATGGGGTTCTATTCTTTGCATTGCACTAGTATTGCTTGAGTTGTCTACATGTTGAGATGATATTATGTTGGGTTGGACTATGATGCTTACTTTGTGTGGATATTGGATTTACTTGGTAAAAAGCATGTTTTCACTAAATGTCCTTTTTATGCATGTTTCAATGGTTTTTATGCATAGTAGCCATTCGTAGTACGTGTGTTCTACTAACCCATATTTTCTCCCTTTTGCCCAAACATTTAGGTTCTGGCCGTTGAGGATTCAAACTTACTTCTCAAGACACTTGGAGTTGCTTCACCAAGTTGGTGAGTCCTCAAGTCCGAGGACAAAACCCTATGATCTAGCTTCTATGTTTAGTTCTTTTCTTATGTTGAAAGACATTGTTGTACTTCCTATTTTCAAGACTTCTTATTGATGTAAGGGTTCAGTACCATTTTCGATACTTCTATGTCTAGATGGTGCATTGTGACGAAGTTAGATTCTATTTTTCATATATGAAGTGAAGTTGAACTTCCAAAGTAAAAGTTTTAAATTTTCCGTGATATTATTCTATGATACATGTTATGATGAATGCTAAAGGCTTGTATAAGACTTCTTCGAGGTCGAATGCGCTGGTAACGACTAGGGGGTGCTCTCGGGTCGTTACAATAAACATTAGTTCTAATACAAAGTGCTCCTAGACACACACAACTCTTAAGTTAAATGTATTAAAAATATCATAAACTTACTATATATTAGGGTCTACCTTTAATTGATTAGTGTTTGTGTTTGATTTTGAATTCGGGGGTTGGGGGGTTGATTTTTACGTTTGGGGTTGAAAATTGGCACATTGGGCTATTTGGCGAGCTATGTCGAACTGGCCGAGTGGTTCGGTGGTTCGCCGAAGTCTCCCTCAGATCCCCTTTTATTTTGAAATATTGTTGAGTTTATTCTATAACCTTTGGTGAGATTCCTGAGCTCGGCGACTCGCCCAAAGGTTTTCTTGATCCCCCTTTCTGTGCCCTTAGGATGGGTGATCCGTAGATGCTGCCAGTTTTGGGACTTTTAGTTTTAAGTTGGCGGTTTAGGAATTAATTAGTTATTTAATTAAGGGTTTACGAGGTCGGTTAAGTAGTAAAATAACCACCTATAAATTACTAATTAAGACCCTAAAATTAAGTCATTAGCTCATTCATCTTAGAACTCTCAAATTATTCTCAACAAATTCTCTCTCCAGAAGCAAAAAAGAAGAAGAAGAAGAAGAAGAGGGGAAGCATCTCGGTCGATTTTACCATTGATTCAAGCTTTGTTTAGGGATTTGATCCAAGGTATGTGAAGCTTAATCATCCATGGGTTCTTCCACCCATGGAACCCCCACAGTTTGCCCCACTTGTGAAATCAAAAACCCCATTCTAGCTAGGGTTGTGCTGGTGTTGTGGGTAGGGTTTGGATGTGATTCCAATCTAGTGGATAACATCCAATTATGATTGATTTAGCTTTGTTTAGTGATATTATGATGAATTCATGTGATTTCTATGATGAACCCTAATCTAAGTTGATGAATGTGATCTTTGTGGGTTTATGCCATTAGAGGCAAAATTGAATGTTCTAAAGTGATCTTCCTATTTCAATGTCTTGAATACTAATTCATCATAGTTTGGATCATCTAATCATGAACTGAACTAGACTTGACTGAATAGGAAGGATCTTGACTTGTAAAGTTAGAATTGAACCTTTATGAATCAATTACGACTAGAATCACTTAGTAGCAAGGAATGTTATTTAATAGCTTGTAATTTAGACATGAATCATAATAGAATGAAGTTAAGCTAGAAAGTAGGGCTTGTGGCCATCAATGTTAGGGCTTTAGGGGTAAAGTCAATATGATGTGATCTTGTTGTGTATTCTCTTTCTCTTATACACTTAGACATGAATATGCTAGGGGATTCAAGTTCTCTCACATAGAAGGATTCTAGGTTGACTTAGTAACCTAAAATGAATCAAAGCATGTTAGACTACATTAGCTTGAAGTTGTGATATATGATTCTTTCATGTGTAGCTTGACTTCGCAAGACAAAACCAAGATAGGATAGCTTGAAGTTGAGGCTTGTGTTTCCTTCATATATAGCTTGGCTTAGTAGGATAAGACCAAGGTTGATAGCTTGGGATGGAGGATCTATACTCTCCTAAGGGATAGATTCACTTAGCAATGTAGAAAGAATGACATGGTAGCATGAGTTAGTAGTAGTCATGGTAGCATAGGATTGAGGATTTAGACTCTCTTATGGGTAGCTTGAACTAGCATTGTTAGGATACATTCATGGTAACTTGACTAGGTTTGGCCAAGACCATTTCATGATAGCTTTGGGATAGAGGAATTATACTTTCCTAAAGGTAGCTTAGGATTGAGGATCCATCCATACACTCCTAAGGGTGGCTTGACTTGCATTGTAAGGTGCATTTCAAGGATAGCTTGAGTTAGGTTAGTCAAGGTAGCTTGGGATTAAGGACTTATACTCTCCTAAGGATAGCTTAGGGTTGAGAATCATACTCCTCTATGGATAGATTACATTTGTAACCTAGTACCCGTGTAAGGGTAGCATGACTTAGTTTTTTTAGGACTATTTCATGGTAGCTAGGATAGGACACTTCTACCTTTCCTAGAGTAGCTTGGACTTGTATGTTAGTGTGTCTTCCAAGGTAGTTAGCTTAGCTTAACCTAGTTATGTTAACAATTTGATAGCATGGTCTAGCCTATTAGGGGGTAAATAGACTAGACGATTAGTCCCAAACTAGTGAACATTCATGATAGTCTAAAGAAGTACTTAGTGTTGGTAGTAGTATGTGATGTTATCCATAGATGGCACAAGTATCACTTGGGGCAAGCTGTGAAGGGTTATCTTATGTAGTATGACTTAGCTTGGGTTGTTGCCATACTTGCCTTCCAAGATATGATTGACTAAGGTGGTAGTTCCCTTGTCTATATGAAGTAAGTTTATAGTAAGACCAAAAGGAGGATGAATATGACTAAGATGACTTCAAGGCTATGCTTAGTGTGAAGGTTAGTATGGGATGCTTTCCATACATTGCACAAGTTTGCTTTGAGGTTACTCAGAAGTATGGCGCCCTTATGGTAGCAAGACTTATGACTTAACCATGCATGCATACTATGATTAAGATGACTAAAAAGGGATACTTGGCTTGGGTGGTATTATGGGATGCTATTCTTGCTTTGCACTTCTATGCTTTTGAAGTTACTTGAGAATGGTGCTATTATGGTATGGATGACCAAGGGTCAATTAATCTCATATGATTATGACTTATCTCCTATGCTCTTTAACTATGTCTTATGTTGACTTATGGTTATATGATGCTTATGTTGGAGACCATGCTATGACTATGATCATTATGTTATGACTATGTTTATATCTCTTATGCTTATGTCTTAGGTTGGCTAACCATTTGAGATGCTCTTATGATATTGTGCTAGCTTTCTTACCTGGTACATTTTGTACTAACACATATTACCTCACCTATTGGCCCTTCGTGGCTTATTTTTGGCAACTATAAATTGGATTTTGAACTATCAATTAGGGAGTTCTTTTTTTAGTCTAGATTTTTCTTTTGAGTTTGGAGTTTTTCTTAGTAAAGTTGAAGGATTTTTTAGACTCAATTCGGAGATTTTGCATGTGGGTTACTAATTTTTTTCAATTTGAAGCATTGTAAAGGCTTGAATATTCTTACCCAGTTGATGGCTAATCGATTCAATAATCTTTTTTACCTTTTTATGATGTTTGGCTAAAACCCAATTCTTGGGGTTTGATGATTTGATTATGGGTTGAATTAGTTTATGGGTATTGTTAATTACTAGTTTAAATGCTATGTTGAAGTGAGGTTAATCATTAGTTGTGGTTTAATTTATGAATTATAGTTGCAAATGCAACTCTATTTTTGTGTTCTTAGCTATTCGAGAGAGAGGTTATAGAACCAAGGCTATTTAATAATGGTTTGTAGGTGTTGGGTTGACCTGGTTTCAGCTCGAGAGAGTGAATCCTAACTGAATCCTACCCATCTAGCTCGAGAGAGTGGATGAATTAAGGTGTGGGTTTTTCTTCTTTGCTATGCTTGTTGATGTTCGAAAGAAATCACCTGATACGAGATAGTTGTTCGAGAGAAAGCTATCTACCTAATAGGCTAAGCCTACCCACTTATATTTAGCTGTTTACTAGTAGTTACAATTACACATACAACAAAATTTGCCTATAATTGGTCACATCCCGAGATTTTCTCTTAGTATTGTTATTTAAACAGTGTGTGACTTCATTGTATTTGATAATTGCAAACAAAAACCTCTCATCTGACATTCGTGTCAACCCTTTTGACTTTTTTCATGTCTTTTTCGTTAATTTCTATTCCTATAGCTAGTTAGATCACATTTGTAATTCTTAATTGAATTTGAACACGTACTTCTCCATGTGGGATTCGACTCCAACTCAATTGTTGTGTTTTATACTGTTTAACTATCGTTTGCACCTAGAATTGGATGAGGCGTGTTTCAAACATTAATCAGTCGTTGCATTCAGTTTAGTTTATGTTTAGTATGTTAAGTATATTCATTATGTTCATCTTATATCATTGCTCAACATTCTTTATTTCAGTTATGTATTGTTGTTCAGTTTTATCCTATCTTGCATGCTCAGTACCTTCAAGTACTGACACATACTCTTTGCTATATCTTCTCGTGATGTAGGTTCAGGTCCTAAGCATTTAGATCTCGTATAGATCAGTTCCCGATCTCTAGTTCAGCAGTATCAGTGGTGAATCCACATTCTTCAAGGACGAGTGCCATGTTTTTTTTTTCAATTTCAGTCTTTTTAGTATCAGTTTTGCTAGAGTTAGCTGGGGGACATTTCCCAGCATCTCTAGTCAGTTAGAGGCTTTTATTCAGACATAGTTAGATTCAGCTTTAGTTTGCAATTTGATGTTTCAGTTGTTATTGAACTCTCATTCTTTATATATTCAGACTTAGAATGGGTATTTCCCATAATTTCATTTTATATCATATTTAAGCTTCGGCATAGTATTTCTATCTAAGTAAATCATTAAGTATGCTTATGATATGCTAGTCCAGGGTTAGGTTGGGGTTACTGGTGATCCTAGGTCCCATGTTACGTCAAGGGATAACCTCAGGGCATGATAAAGATAGTCAACAAGCTTGAAGGATCCGAATAAGGTGACTATCACCCGAAGGTGATAGAACTTGGAGAAATATTGAAGGTTAGAAAAGGGAACAAAGGTGCCACTCGCTAATATGCCGAATGTATAATCGAGACTCAAACGAGCTATTCAATCCAAAGACTATTTAGCATCCAAAGACTATTTAGCATCTACACCTATTCAATTGATTCCACACTAAATTGCCAAAACCCTCATACAACTATAAATTAAGTCTAATAACATGTAAACAAACAAGATTCAAACCCATAAAAACATTAATATTTAATAAATATGTATGGAAAAGGCAATGAAACTGAGCAGCACACTAAGACAATATATAGCATACTCAGAAACATATGGGACAAAAAAAGGTTTGATGATAACGGAAAACTGCAGCCGCTATCCCTTGACACGCAAAAACACTAATTTTTAACAGATCTAGGCGCCTACTTGGTTGGACTTATCTCTATAGCAAAACTACAGTTTCACTAGAAAAATATTAAACAACCAATTTTTTTTTGCTTCACAACCCCACAATCTCCTTTTACCATGGATATAAACATAAAACAAGAAATCATATAAATGAAACCTGAAACTCATCTTTACACTCTGTTTGAATGTCTTTAACCAAATTAAAAAGACCATTAGTTTAGGACAGAGCTAATGGAAGAAAAGTTACTTGAATAAAAAGAAGCAAACAATTTCACTAATACAACTTATGGAAGAAAAGAGTAACTAAATCGGAAATTAGGCATATCTGAAATTCTATCTCGAGCAGAGTTACGACTACAGAAGCAAGAAGATACCTACCCGCGTCGAGGTTAGGGCACAACTGCGATGGGAAACTACCTTCGCTGAGATTAGGGCAGAGCTGCGGTGGAAAGTACCTTCGTCAAGATTAGGGCAGAGCTGCGGTGGAAAAGCAAGAGCGATCTGAAGAGAGATGTGAGATTAGGGCAACTTTTTAATTTTTATTTCAATATACAGTCCTTTGTTTTGGTGCCTAAGATTTTGTTAAAAGAGAAGTTTTGATTTTTAAAAATAATTTAGTATTAAATTTGGCCCACTTTCTCTAAATCCATCCTTGCAGGGACTTCAATTATATAATTTGGGACCAGTTACTTGGTTCTTTAGGGAGGATATTTAGTACCGTCACAATTAAGTATATAAATAAGGACCATATTATAATCTCGTCCTAATATATATACTTTTGGAGACAAGATTATTAGCTTGTCCCTAAATGTTGGTCATAAATAAAGCCTTTTCTTGTAGTGTGAGTAACAATCCTTTCACTTTAGAGACACTTAGCAAGTGAGTAAACCTTTCACTTTACATTACACTACAATCATGAGAACTACCTTTCAATCATATAGCAATCATACCATAATATACATACATAATTCATAGCTAATTCAAGTGTAGAGGGTTAAGGATGAGGAATCTAGGTCATCAACACCCCAATAACACATTAGGTATAGCATCATTACAATCTAAGTAATTCACCTTTCATATTTCAGTTCAAAGAAGAACCAACCTTCATACCTTCTTGCCGTTCATGGGACATCCATATTTCAATTACCAAGAAATTCATAACCAATACATAATACAAGGTATTTCATGAAGTAATAACATAATCAACATCAATATAAGCAATTGCCATATTCCCTTCATAGCCTTCAAGGCTTCATTCAAAGACTCAACCTTAATTTCATAGAAATTATACATAAGCTAGGATAGAATCATCCTACAAACATGAATTACATAACATCACATTCAATTCATAGCCTTCAATCAATATCCAACACAAACTAGGGTTAGAATTAGGAAAAGAAGGAGAAGCATGGGTCTCATGGGGAATTCTTCAAGAAACCACCAATACAACATAAATTCATCCATAATTATTCATATAACATCAATCAAATTCAGTTTATAACATCAATTTCACTTTAGAAAGAAGACCCACGTTTTTCTATTGAAACCTAGAAATTAGAGATTTTGAAATTCATCTTGAAGGGGCCTCTTGGGGAAAGGAATCCCAAGAGTGATAAGCAACCATACCTTATTGACGAATTAACCACAAAAATCCGAGTTGAAACCTTAGAGAGTTGGTCTTCTTATTGAAGCTCCAATCTTCTTCAATGGAGTTCTTCAGAAGAGGTAGAGTAGAGAGAAGGGGGAACTTTAGGTTTAGATATTTGGGGTTTTGCGTTTGAGTGATAATAGTGAGGTAAATTGACTTAAAAATCATTATATACACGTCCCCTAAAGTACCCTAAATACCCCTAATTTAAATGGACTCTTTAAAGAAGTAAAAATAGATTTCTGAATTTCTGCATTTTTGTCGCGGAACAAGTCCGCGACACGGAGCTGTTCCCTGAAGATATTTGGAATTAAATTTCGAGACAGTGGAGCCCGCGTCGCGAACTGACCTTTTTTTCCTTGGGGGAGCAAGTCCGCGACGCGTCGTGGACCCCTCTATGCACAATTTTCAAGCTGCCTTGGCATCTTGCTTGGCCAAGGTTGGGGTCCTCCTCGGGGCCCCTTAGGGTGGCCCTGGGGAGTCGTATTCGAACGTTTTGACCCTATGATGATATATTTACCTATTTTAAACCTTTTCACAAGAATATACCATCATACGACACTCCTAATCGTGCCGAAAAACCTAAGGACACACTAGAACACATTCTTCTCTAGTTTCCGGACGTCGTGGTCGTTTCTTGACGTTTAGAGTTTTACTCTTCCAAACCAAGTCAATTACATTAGATTAGGTTTATAAACCTCATTTTTAACTTTTTTTAAGTCATTATTCATAAGGTGAGGCTCTAACTTAAGTCATAGAATTTCTGGGGTGTTACAATATCCCTCCCTTAGGAACATTCGTCCCCGAATATCACTTGGACTTCTTTCTAGGGAGACAGACTCAAACTAGCAGCACAACAACCAGTCACATCAATAACATCATATCATATAGAAATTTAATCCACAACATCACTATGCTCAAAACTCCTTACTTCACATAAGTATAGGAGGAACTACCTTCTCCATATTCAATGAGCATAAACATATATATTAAGCAATCAACAAGACATTTCTTTAACAAGACAACATCAAGTATGCTTATTACAACTCTCATGAAGACAACATCACACAACATCTATGGGTGCAATATCAACCATGAGAAACAAAATTCATGAAAACTCAAAATACAATTTAAGCAAGAATTTTCACAAGGAAATCATGTCATAATCATCAACACACATGATTTTTCAATTTATAGCAAACTAAGAGAGACTACTAACCTCAACTATGGCTAGGAGTAGGAGGAAAAAGATGAGGTTAGCGGGACTTCATGTCGGCCTCGGCCTCCCATGTTGCACCCTCAACTAGGTGGTTTCTCTACAGGACTTTTACGGAGGCAACCTCTTTATTCCTCAACTTCTTAACTGGACGATCTAGGATTTCAACCGGAACTTCTTCATAAGAAAGGTTCTCATTCACCCCTAAACCTTTTAGAGGGAGAATGGACACCGGGTCACTTATACACTTCTTTAACATAGAAATATGGAACACCGGGTGAACCGGGGCCAATTCGATGGGCATTTTTAACTCATAAGTGACCCTTCCTATACGCTTCAAGATCTCATAAGGCCCAATATACCGGGGGCTAAGCTTCCCTTTCTTACCAAACCTCATCACCCTTTTCATGGGTGAGATTTTTATGTAGACCCAATCACCTACTTCAAATTCACGATCTCTTTTTCTATTATCGGCATAAGACTTTTGCCGTCTATGAGCCGTTTTCAACATATCCCTTATATGTCAAACTTTTTCCATAGCCTCATAGACCACCTCGGGACCAAGAAGAGCAAATTCACCTACTTCAAACCACCCAACCGAAGATCGACGCCTTCTACCATAAAGTTCTTCAAAGGGTGCCATAGCAATACTCGAGTGGTAGCTATTGTTGTAGGAAAATTCTATTAAAGGTAGGTGGTCATCCCTATTACCTTTGAAGTCAATGACACACGCTCTCAACATGTCCTCTAGGGTTTCGATGGTGCGTTCCGCTTGACCATCCATTTGAGGGTGAAATGCGGTACTAAGTTTCACTTGAGTACCAAGCCCACTTTGGAAAGACCTCCAAAATGGGAAGTAAATTGGGCACCTCTATCCAAAATAATCGACAATGGGGCCCCATGGAATTTCACAATCTCCTTAATGTACAACTTAACATAGTCTTCCGCCGAATAAGAAACCTTGATGGGAAGGAAATGGGCTGATTTAGTCAATCTATCCACAACGACCCAAATGGAATCATGTTGCCTACGGGTTCGAGGCAAACCTACCACGAAGTCCATATTGATCTCTTCCCACTTCCAAGTGGGGGTATCAATATCTTGAGTTAGACCTCCCGGTCCTTGGTGCTCGGCTTTGACTTGTTGGCAATTTGAGCACCTAGCCACAAAATTTACTATGTCTCTTTTCATTCCGTTCCACTAATAAATCTCATGGAAGTCACGATACATTTTGGTGGCTCCCGAATGGATGGTGTATCGGGATCCATGGGCCTTCTCTAAGATTGTCTCTCTTAGGCCATCCACATCCGGCACACATAATCTTCCTTGGTGCCTAAGCACCCCATATTTTCATTGAGAGAAAGTTTCTATAGCTTTGTTGAGAACCGACTCTTTTAGTTCCATCAAAATAGTGTCCAGATGTTGCTTACACTTCACATCAACAACAACCGATGACATGGAATTATGACTTACCATGACACCTCCTTTTGGGGAATGTGCAAGTCGGACATCCAACCGGCCTAGCCTGTGTACATCACCGGCTAACTCTTTTTTGTCTTCTTCCACATGTGACACACCACCCATAGATATACAACTCAAAGCATCCGCAACCACATTCGCTTTTCCAGGGTGGTAAAGAACACTCGTATCATAATTTTTTAAGAGTTCCAACCACCTACTTTGTCGGAGATTCAATTCTTTTTGGCTAAAAACATATTGAAAACTCTTGTGGTCAGTAAACACATCCACATGTACCCCCATAAAGATAGTGTCTCCAAATCTTTAAAGAAAACACTACAACTGCTAACTCAAGGTTATGAGTTGGATAATTCTTCTCATGCACCTTGAGTTGTCTCTAGGCATAAGCTATAACCTTACCATGCTGCATGAGGACATAACCCAAACCCACTCGGGAAGCATAACAAAAAACTACAAACCCTTCGGTGCCCTCCAGTAAGGTCAAAACTAGAGCGGAAGTGAGCTTATCTTTCAACAATTGGAAGGTCTTTTCACAAGATTCCGACCATTCGAACTTGGACTTCTTTTGAGTTAAGGTCATTAATGGAGATGCAATAGATGAAAATCCTTCAACAAACCTCCGGTAATAACCGGCCAATCCCAAAAAGGGATGTCGGAAGGATTCAAAGGTCTAGGCCAACTTTTGATCACATCGGTTTTCTTTGGATCAACTTCTATACCCTCACTAGAAACAACGTGACCAAGGAAAGCAACCGATCTTAGCAAAAACTCGCACTTGCTAAACTTAGCATAGAGTTGGTTATCTTTGAGCCCTTGTAATACTATCCTCAAATGATTCATGTAATCATCCTCACTATTAGAGTATATCAAGATGTCATCAATAAAGACCATAACAAATGAGTCTATAAAATTTCTAAACACACGATTCATAAGGTCCATGAAAGCCGTCGGGGAATTTGTAAGACCAAAGGACATCACTAAGAACTCAAAATGACATTATCTTGTTCGAAAGGCTGTTTTCGGAACATCAACACCTCTCACCCTAAGTTGGTGATAAGTTGACCTCAAATCAATTTTTGAAAAGTAACTCACTCCTTGAATTTGATCAAATAAGTCATCAATCATAGGGAGTGGATACTTGTTCTTAATGGTCACCTTATTTAACTGACGGTAATCAATACACATACAAAGAGATCAATCCTTCTTCTTCACAAATAAAACCGGTGCACCCCAAGGAGATATACTAGGTTAGATGAAACCCTTATCCAACAAATCTTTGAGTTGATCTTTTAATTCCTTCAACACCGTCGGGGCCATCTGGTAAGGAGGAATGAAATGGGTTGTGTATCCAGCAGTAAATCTATACCGAAATCTATTTACCGTTCAGGAGGAATCCCGCGTAAGTCATCCGGAAAGACTTTCCGAAAATCCTTCACTACGGGGACCGACTCCAAAGGAGGAATCTCAGACTCAAGATCCTTGACCCTCAGAATATGATAGAGACAACCCTTAGAAATCAACTTACAAGCTTTTAGACATGAAATGATCCTTCCCCTAGGAACGAAATTTCCTCCCTTCCATTCTAAAATGGGTTCATTAGGAAATTGAAACTTCACAATTCGGGTCCTACAATTTATGGATGCAAAACTAGCATGAAGCCAATCTATCCCCAATATAAGAACAAAGTCTAACATATCAAGTTCCACCAAATCAACCAAAGTGACTCTATTGGGCAATGATATGGGACAACCCCTATAGACTCTTTTAGCAACTATGGAATCACCCACCGGGGTAGAAACCGAAAAGGGTTTATCTAAGACATCGGGAAGCATATTAAACTTCATAGACCTAAAGGGCTTACAAAAGACAAATTGGCTCTGGGATTCAACAATGCATAAACATTTATTGCAAATACTTGCAACATACCGGTCACAACATTCGGAGAGCTCTCTTGATCACCTCGGGATTGGAGAACATAAAAGCGATTCTTCTTAGGAGCATCGGAATTCGGGCCACTTGCTTGTGCTTGAGCATTTTCTCTTCCTTGAGCCTTCAGCATAGGGCAGTCCCTCTTCATGTGGCCGCTCTTTCCACAACCATACCAAGTACCCGTGCCAACTAGGCACTTGCCTTCATGTTTTCGACCACACTTTGCACAAATAGGCTTCTCAACATAAGGACCACCACCTCTTGATTCTTGAGGCTTGGGGGTAGACACTTTACCTTTGTTGACCCTTGGAGTGTTAGGAGGACCTTGGTTGGAAAACCTCTGTTTGAACTTTGGCTTATCTTGGATTTCAAATCTAACCTTAGATGAATTTCCATCATCGATCCTTGACCTCTTCAATTCTCTACCAACTTGCTTAAGCTTTTGGTCTTCAATTTGCTCGGCATGAACCATAAGGCGAGAAATGTCCATGATTGGGATTAGCATAGCCAACCGACATTCATTCACCACAAGATCGGATACACCCATAACAAATTTATTCATTGTAGATCAAGAGTCCGACACCAAAGTAGGAGCATGCTTGGACAATTGAGTGAACTTGAGGCCATACTCTTTCACACTCATACCCCCTTGACGGAGGTTGATGAATTCTTGCATTTTCCTCTCACTTAGTTCCAAGGGGAAAAACCTATCAAGAAAAGCCATCTTGAATGTAGCCCAACTTATCGGACCCTCTCTAATAGGTCTCCCCTCCTTCTATTGTTCATACCACACTTGTGCCACATCTTTGAGTTGATAGGCGGCTAACTCCGCCTTTTCTTGAGAAGACACACCCATAACCTCTAGAACCTTAAACACTTCATCAATGAACCCTTATGGATGTTCTTCCACTTTGGATCCAAAGAAAGTAGGGGCATTCATCCTTGTGAAATCCCTTATCCTAGAAGCGGTAGTGCTAGCATTGGGGTTCACTTGCACCCTAGCAGCCCTTGCAACTTGAGTGGCCAACACTTGAGTCAAATTATGAATAGCCGACCTTATCTCAACATTAGACATAGCCCTTTCTTCAATAGGAACTTGAGGGTTTTGAGGAGCTTGAAGGGGAAC
Source organism: Solanum acaule (assembly GCA_036250505.1). Classification (NCBI taxonomy): domain Eukaryota; kingdom Viridiplantae; phylum Streptophyta; class Magnoliopsida; order Solanales; family Solanaceae; genus Solanum; species Solanum acaule. The sequence goes on along the minus strand of JAJOOR010025429.1, from coordinate 636 downwards.
CGCCTCATTCAAATTCTCCTCACCGGCCCTCCTTGCGTTGTTCCTTCTTATATTCATTGCCTATAAGCACAAGAGAAGGATTAGAATAAAAGGACTAAATAGAGTTAAGACTCTTAGGCACGACTATGGAATAATAAAAGAGTGAAAGTTCCTAAGAATCTCGTAGCCTCTCATTCATAAGTGTGGCGCGCTTCACACCCATGAACAAGACTCTTTACTCGACGTGGTATCTTGTGATTTGAATCCTACATTATTCTCAACCTTATGCTTTGATACCAAGTTTGTAATGACCCGAGACCACCCCCTAGTCGTTACCGATGTATTCGACCTCGAAGAGGTCTTATATAAGCCCTTAGCATTCATCATAACATGTATCATAGAATGAAATCACGGAAAATTTAAAACTTTTACTTTGGAAGTTCAACTTCATTTCATATATGAAAAATAGAATCTAACTTCGTCACAATGCATCATCTAGACATAGAAGAATCGAAAATGGGACTTAGCCCTTACATCAATAAGAAGTCTTGAAAATAGGAAGTACAACAATGTCTTTCAACATAAGCAAAGAACTAAACATAGAAGCTAGATCATAGGGTCTTGTCCTCGGACTTGAGGACTCACCAATTTGGGGAA